>CM060955.1:55358846-55573846 GCA_030765055.1 Mantis religiosa | reverse complement strand
TGCTAAACTCTTGAGAAAACTATGTTTAGTTTAGTAAGTATTACGTTTTGCTATACTTCTCCCACTGCAAGGAAAATCAACATTTCGGGCTGAAGGTGCGTGTTGCTGACCACATTACCTTCTCGTATAGGTTGAATGACCACCCATCTTTGCCTTGCGTATGTGGGCGTGAGGCCGGCAGTCCGGATGATGGCTGTACTCCACTCTGTTGCGGCTGTTACTCCATGGGTTTCCCTACGGCCTTCTACCGCTACATTTAAGTATTTTCTATTACAGTTGCCCATTCCAGATACTATTTTTATGTCAACTTTTGTGTCAGCTTGTGTGTCAACTTTTATCTGCACTGTGTATAATCCGTGGGCAAACATGCACTTTTGTAGCTGCTGTGTAATAGGGCTAGTTGCTTGACTATTAGCGAACAGTTAAAGGTATTAAAGTCATAATCTATAGGAAAGGTCAAGTATATAATTAAATAAATAATTTTTGCCCTATTTATGTAACTTAAGTAAGTTTTGTATTAGTGACTGGAATGGAAAGAGGAGAATAAAATTGTAAAAATAAACAAATACTCGGGGAAGAGCATGGAAAACAAGAAAACTGGCAGAACTAAGAATGAAGAGATAAGAAACGGTTGTGATATAACGGACATAAATTTTATATAAGTAAAACAAACATTTTAGTCTGTAGAGTACAGTATACAGGAATAAGTACAACTGCACAAGACCAAAGACCAGTAAGAAATACAAATACTGAAAGACACTAGAAAAATGGCTTCAGTTATAATTTTCTCTACCATTAGACTCTCTGTGAAGACAAACAGGCTTAGTATAAACAAAAGAAGAAGCATTGCAAGGCAATAAAAGTACTCGCATCAGGAAAACTTTAGAGCAGTCTACTGAACTTCTTTAACAGCCACTGTCTGCAGAGATTTGTCTTGGGTTTATTGTGGTTGGGCCATTTGCAGCGAGAACTTTCATCTTCCTCTCAGCGTTGACAGCTGATGAATCGCTGCGCATTTCACTCTGTGGAAAGCTTTAAATGACAATTTTTCTGGGTGCCTCAGCAGTGCTCAAAATAAATATACAGTATTTTCAGGTCAAGGTGCAGCATTTGCTGACTACTTTAACGTTCAGTAAATAAATGGTTCTATAAACACAGCATTTACAAATATTTAATCCTTTTGGATTGGACTGGATTGGATTACGGTAAGGAGGAGATGTGGCACTGCGACCATTCTTGATCTATTGCATTTATGGTCCAAGTGGGGCATCACCAGAAGGAAGGATGAGGCTAGCCCTTAGAAGGATACATCTTGTTTTACTCCTTTATGAGGAACATCCGCCTGAGAGACGGACATATTTTGTATACTTATATAAGGAACATCTGTCAATTAAAGGGTTATACTTGTTTTAAATTTTTTAGACACTAACTTACTGCAATACATATAACTGTATTTCGCAAAGGTTTTTGTACATAACTAAGCAAAATATTAATATTATAATCGCACAATGGTTGAAGATAACATAATATGTCTGCAATCATTGCACAGTTTTGTTGAGCACTCTAAAGAGGTTGGAGTTTCACATTTAATGCATTTGTAATTTGTTTTTCTATTTTTATGATAAGGGCAATAATGAGAGTTCTTCATTTCCGGTAGCTTATCATTCCTTATTGCCCGTTGTGCTGATCCTTCTTCCTGAGTCCCTTTCTTCGACTTGGTAGTTGCTATGTAGTATCAATTTCATTCAAGGCTTCTGTCATACGAGTTTTCAAACCATCAGGTTGATTTTCCATCTTCATCCTTTGTTTTAAATGAATTTTCGTGAAGACGTTCCAAGGGCATGTATGAAATCAAATCTGCGCACTCTTTTGACTTTTTCACAATGTATGTACACGACATAAGCGTTATTGAAACTTACTGCAGTCAAATGAATCTTCTGGCCCTTCTGTTTACATAGTAGTTGCTGCATTTCATGTCAAGCGTGTCAACTCCAGATTCGTCAAGTTGTAGAAATAAATAATTTCACTCTTAGCCGTCACTGCATCAGTATACTCTGTATGGTGCAAGAATGACAATAAAATAACTGATTTTGACCTCTTTGCTACATAAGAAAGAAGTGTATACCCTTATGTGTACCCATATATACACGATCCTATGGGTTTGGCCTTGTTAGTATTATTGGAAAAAGTATTTGTATTACTACTCATTCTAGGAACCTAAAATTAGAAAAATAAATGTTCAGGTAATCGTAAAAATAAATATTACGAACTCATAATAAACATAAAATAGGACCTGAAGTTATTTCCTGGCGACGAATATGATCTCTTTCTCTCGGGCAACAAGCCAGGTGAAAAGACGATTAGATATCGACGTTTCGGAAGTGTGCATCTCTCCCATCATAATATTTATAAAATGTTATAACCACAAATGACCATAGAACCAATTTTCGGGAAGCGACCATCTTGGCAATATGCAACAGATACTGGGAGCGGAAAATTAAGGAGGCTTTGGAGATTTCCTCTGAAAGGAACACGCTTAATCGTGATGCTGGATTTCAGTTCAGCTCCTCTTGGAATCCGGCCTTACACATGGAAATCCGTCGATTTAAGAAGCAAAGATCAATACAGCTTGATAATAAAGTTAAGTAGTTACGTTTCTTTGACACAATTTTCTAATCTCACGCCATCTCCTGCCCTGGCATTTAATCTACTGAAAACAGTCTTTTGTTCACTAATGCGAACTTTGATAGTGTTTTGTCGTTGTTTATGTTCTTGTTGTATCCAGTGTTTCATTTCTGGTTATACCAATTTATAAATATCCTGATGATGGGAGCGATACACACTTCCGAAACGTCGATATCTAATTGTCTTTTTACCTGGTTTGTTGCCCGAGATGAAAGTGATCATAAGAAACATGTTTACACCAAGGAAAGAAAAATGTTTTTTACGTTACAAGGAACATCCGTCTAAGAGAGGAGGATTTTAACATACCCTGTGAGGAATGTGCGTGTGTCAGGCAACGTGTTCCGTAAACAATGGCCTCTTCCGGTCGCAACAATCAGTTTATGCAATACTTGTGCTCTCACCGCAGACAAAGCCTAAATGGAAAACCCCTGAAGAGATTAGCGCGCAGAATTCATAAAAGTGCGATCTGGTAGCAAACAATGAAATTATATCCGCCTGCAAGACGGATATTCCCTTCTAAGGGCTAGAGGACACTGAGCACGGCCGTCCCAAGGAGCCACGAACGTGCAGAGGGCAGGGTCCAGTTGGAAATTCACCAGCAAGTGAGCACAAGCGGCAGCTCACCGGACTGCGGTCCGGAAAGGGCCCTACCAGATTGGAGACCGTCCTACTGGAGGAGTAAGTAGTTTACTCAGAGCGTATCATCCTGCCGTGCACCGCCGAGACACTCGCCGACACTTCTAGAAAGGCTACCAGA
Source organism: Mantis religiosa (assembly GCA_030765055.1). Taxonomy (NCBI): domain Eukaryota; kingdom Metazoa; phylum Arthropoda; class Insecta; order Mantodea; family Mantidae; genus Mantis; species Mantis religiosa. The sequence continues at coordinate 55,570,404 of CM060955.1, read as the reverse complement.
TGAGAGATTATGTAAAATGACAATTTAGATGAAATGGAGGGACAAAAACTATAATTAACTAGAAGTAATTATAATTAACCTACCCGGCCTTCGTCTAGCGAACCCAAAAGAAACCATACACCCGAAAGCCCCATGCGTGAGCTACGAGCTTGGCCACGGGAACCGAACCAGGGACTCCCGAATGCGAGCCATAGATGAAACCACCTTAGCCATTCCGCTCGTTATTTAATCCCTTTACTTTCTGATACTCCCACAGGAAATACGTTTCTAAGCTCCTGTAAATCTAAAGAGGCATTTTAGGACCAAAAACCGATTTCAGTGATAACATTGTAACTCAGCAACTGAAACTGGTTTGAATATCAACAGATCCTATTCAAAAATATCGCCTCACCCAAATCTCTTTCATCGCAATTTTTTTTCTCCAAAATATTGAATTTCTAAAAAACATTATCATTAAATTTGTCATTTATTTAAAATATTTCTTTGCATTTAAAATAAATGAAAATTTTATCCTGAATATTCTGGAAGTGGGCTCTTAAATCCTCTTCCTTCTAAATAACTTTTGCATAACTGGATAATCCAAAGCGTTAGACAAAATTTAAGAGGCTTACTCTGTATATTTTGTTGAAGCATAGTATATGACAAATAATATTTTATGGGGTTAACCATTTCCTAATTTTTCTTAGTTATTATTTGAATTTCTCAATACCTTTGGCATTACTCAAATAAGGTGTCACGCTTATTTTTTACCTTCTCTATGCGAATGTAGCTACTAGAGAAGAGATTCTATTGCACCCTAAAGTTCGATAGCCGGATTTTACTGGAAATAAACGTTTTAAGATCCCCTGAATAAAAATCGGTTTAGAAAACTCAGCATGTGTGTTTGTGTCTGTGGGTATTTTCGTCTGTCTGGACAGTATAATTAAAAACGAAAAATCGGTTGCATACCAAACCTTATACTTATGACTATGACTTCGCAGGGGATTCGGCACCACGAACAGATTCATCTTTTGTACCTAAGCCCCAAGTCGAGCACCCCAGTGTGGGAGGATGAGGTGAGATAGGACAGAGGACGGCCGATCCCTGGGAGTCACTACAGTACAGAGGACGAGGTCTCTTGGGTATTTAACTGGCTTCAGGATCCTTACTTCGTATTGTGACTTTGTGGGTTCGTGAAATGAAAAGTCCAATTACACAAACTCAACAATGTTCTTTATTTGCACCGACTTACAGTTGAACACTTGCCAATTACACAGAATTACGTAATGCACACAATTACAATTCACCAGTTCGTCCGTTAACGTTCCGATGCACGTATACAGTCTTCTCGTCCGTTCACTAGCTCCTCAAGCACTGACTCACTCAATTCACTCACTGCAGCCCTTTTTATAGGAATATCGCCGTTTTCTCGAAGCCCCTAGTTTTCGTGAATCACCGCGAAGGTTCCAGATGACAGTGGAAGGGGGGAAGAGGAGGCCAGCGAAAAGTGAGACTTCCCTAATCATCCCCTCAGTTAGTGACAGAGACTAATGGGTGGGTGTGGCTTGGCTGCCTCTGGCCGCTTACTCAGCTGTCGTTGGTTGTGCTTTCCGCTAATTGGGTGACAGTATTTAAGTCACTCGTGGATACTCTGTTCTAGTGAGCTGATTTATCTCCATGAAAATGCTACTGAAATATTTTGCCTCTCATTGTCTCACGTTTTTTCGACTTTGTTGTTGTGTGATTACCCCATTTGAATAATAATATGCAGTTACATTTCATACTGCTTTGAGATTATGTTAAGGAAACTGCAGCAAGTATTAGGAAGCACAACACTCCTAATCTTTTTCCGATTTTCCACTCGCCCTCATAATTCCCCTAGAGTAATAATGCGCCCGTAGCTTCACATTTCTCTAATTTTATTGTTTTTCTATAATCGATAAAGCTATTAAATAGTTCTTCCTTGTTTGTGTCCTTTAATTTATAATGTTGAACTTATTAGTTACTCCAGCAGTGTTGAGAAATTAAAGAGTACACGTGTGTGTAACCAAAAGTTAATAAAGGTCAAATCCTAAAATTCGAAAGTTGTTAGAACCCCAAAATTCTCCAACGATATGTAATTCTCAAAGATATTCCACTGTTGAATTGACAGCTTTACTGCAGCTTCAATGGGAAACAAAAACAAACTATATATTATTTCGTATTAATTTCTCTGGCAACTACCATCTGTGTTAAACTGCATTTAAATATTCTATATTACAAGACTGTGTAATCTACGTAATCTATATCCTAAATTGTATGCGAATATTCTGTAGTCCCATTAATCTAAAAGAATTAATTTTAATTGGTGGGCATTAAATTAGGTGAGAAAATACATGCAAAAATATAGCTCACTTGTAAATAACCTTTTCATGCTATCAGTTAATTCGGAATGGCTTGCTTGAATTGTTCAATATTTAGTAATTTATGTAAGTGCTGTCTATTTGGTCTCACTTGTAGTTTCAATGGAAAGAATGAGCTGAAGTAAACAGAGAAACATGTGAACTTTACCACTTATATTTTTTCTTGGAGTCATACAAAAAATTTAAAGACTCAAGGATAACAGTTAGTGATTGGTTGTTTGAAAATCGTAGTATTGCTTCTGCCCATTTTATCTCTCTTGCACATAGAACGAAATGCTTAAAATATAATGAACAAAATGAAATGAAATGTGTAGTATTTAACACCCGCTTTTACTACATACGGCACCGCAGGCGATGACACTGATGATACATGAGATGAACATGGAGCACCGGTGGAATGAGATGGCGGGGGAAACCGGAGGTCCCGGAGAAAACCCGCACCAACGCCGTGTTTTCCACCACAAATCTCACTTTGCGGTCGCCTGGGATCGAACCCGGGCCGCCTTGGTGAGAGCCAAGCGGTCTAACCACTGAGCCACGGCGTGGCCATATAATGAACATTTATATTAATTACCTAATATTAACTAACTAGGAAAAACAATGTTTATGTGTAAGACTATTTTACAGAAGGGTAAGTGAGGGTCTGGTGAACACGGCCGTAAGGTTTTATTTGGAAGATCTCAAAGTATCTATTTCGAGTGAAATTTCTATAATAACTTTTGGACAAATTCTAATATTTTCTCTATTCATTATAGGTAATTATAAGAGAATGTTTTAAGATCAATTTAACTCTGAAACATACAAACACATTACATATTGGGTTTGATCATCACTATCCTCAGCGAAGTGATGCCGTAACGTGTGAGACTGACATTTGGGTATATCAGGGTACGGTTTCCTTTGATTTCCTAATCTTACCATGGGCTTCTGATGATTTTTGTGTGGTGAGACAAAGTAATTACTGAAGTGGTTTCTCATCTTCCACGATCCACTGTTATAAATTCGGGGAAGCTATTATAGTACAAATATTTATATTTTTGATTCTGGGATTTCGTTAGGAAGCTACATATAACAGTACCATAAATTCTGGTTACACACCAACCTTTAAAGGAATAGTAACCAAATTTGCGTTGGTTATACAATATGTTCTCCGCAAAATAGTAACTATAAAAGCAAGTTGATGGCTGCTCAAGTTGTGCAAAAGTGATTTAAATGACTATTTTAATGATGATTTTTAATTCAAATCTAAGTCATATTCACATGCACTTTCCTACTGTGTCATTTGTGATTGTTCAACAGTGCCCTTTTGATCGCGCTTTCTCTTTATTTATATTTTTGTTCATCTTTTACTCTCTGCAGAATATTATAAAAGTTATTTTACTATTTCTTTGAGTGTACTGAATAACTCTAAAGGAACACAGAGCTACTGAGAAGTGCAGTCTAACTAAACCTAAAACTTGGGTTAATTCGTCAGATCACGAGGACGCCGAGTGTTTCAAACAGTTTAAAATAAAGAGTACTTTACAAAAATAACGAAACCTTTTGCACGTACTGGGTAATTATGGATGCTAGGATTTGCCTTCAAATCTTCCTGTTTACCTGGAGAAGACTGAACTTAATTACCAGCTTTTACAGTTTAACCAGCCTTTCGGTTTTTAGTTTAAAAATGTTTAAAAAGAGTGAAACAGTTAGTGACACACAAACACATACAAATTCATAACTCATGTGGAAATAACCATTTCCTTCACGCCCGCCTCGGTAGCGTAGATGGTGGCATGTCTGCCTCTCGTTCAAGAGATCCCGAGTTCGAAACTCGGTCAGGGTGAGTTTCCTGGATAAGGTTCTCCCCGGGGTTTTCCTTATCCTTAAAATGAAGAATGTCAGGTAGCTCTAAGCTCCCTGGACCCTGGACACGTTTGAGCATCGTTTCACCCATTTTATTTGTCGTCCCATATGACTTAACATTGGAGGACGTAAATTAATAATAATAATAATAATAATAATAATAATAATAATAATAATAATAATAATAATAATAATAATAATAATAATAATAATAATAATAATAATAATAATAATAATAATAATAATAATAATAATAATAATAATAATAATAATAATAATAATAATAATAATAATAATAATAATAATAATAATAATAATAATAATAATAATAATAATAACAATAATAATAATAACAATAACAATAATAACAATAACAATAATAACAATAACAATAATAACAATAACAATAATAACAATAACAATAATAACAATAACAATAATAACAATAATAACAATAATAATAATAACAATAATAATAATAACAATAACAATAATAATAATAATAATAATAATAATAATAATAATAATAATAATAATAATAATAATAATAATAATAATAATAATAATAATAATAATAATAATAATAATAATAATAATAATAATAATAATAATAATAATAATAATAATAATAATAATAATAATAATAATAATAATAATAATAATAATAATAATAATAATAATAATAATAATAATAATAATAATAATAATAATAATAATAATAATAATAATAATAATAATAATAATAATAATAATAATAATAATAATAATAATAATAATAATAATAATAATAATAATAATAATAATAATAATAATAATAATAATAATAATAATAAATGTTTCACACTAGCCGTGTGTAGGCTAATGTTTGAATGAGTATAACCTATGGGGTGACAGCCCTTAGAGGGCCAAGGCCTACCAACCCGACTGCCGGCCTCACACCCACTTACGCACGGTAGAGGTGGACGATCATCCAACCGATACGGGGATGAGATGTGGTCAGCCTCTCGGCATCCCCCAGCTGGAATGTTGGTTTCCGTGACCTGGGCCGCTTACCTAGCGTAAGCTCTGTGGGCAGCGGTCCAATACCCGGGACCTAAAATCCCCACCACATGGGTGGGATCGAACCCGGGCCGCTTTCCGTGACCAGAGCCCAAGGCATGCTGCCTTAGCCCGCTACGGCACGGCGCAAGACTTGAATGAGTATAGCCGAACTAAAAAATTCAATGCCATAGCCGGGATTTGAACCACGGATCGCGCGGTCTGCGTGCGGTTGCTGTAACCAACTGAGCTACTATGGCCAACATGCCGACAGGGCAATAAATTCTCCAAGACATTAAATTTGCCTAAAAAAATAGTGGTTTAAATATGAAGCCTGGGACTTAAGTACTTACAGCATAAGTGGCCACAAAAGGTGCGTGTCTCATAGAATATGGGAACCTCAAGTGGTCTATCGAGTAACATAGAAGTCAGTTGGAGAATTTAATGTCATATTGGCACGTTGGCCATAGTAGCTCAGATGGTTAGAGTAACCGCCCGGAGAGCGTGAGATCCATGGTTCAAATCCCGGCTATGGAATTGAATTTTTCAGTCTGGCTCTACTCATTCATAACTCGTGTGCTGAACTTTTACAACTGTTACGCATTGTTTCCTAAAACCTGTCTTTCTGTGAAATATCGGAATGTTAAGTTATTTTATATAATGCAATACTCCCTCGTTTAAATATAAGTACATAGTATAGAAATTGATGTAAGAATACCATCTCATTAATTCAAAACTGTAGACGAATACGCCCTGGAATCATGTATTACAAAAAAACAAGCTTCTAATATATCTAGAACTAGTAAGACAACAGAATATATTATGCTAATAATGGTCTGTAGATATAAAAGGTATTTCATACAATTACTAGCAAAATATACAAATATGTGTTTGTTTTATTTGAAAAGAACGTAATTGAATAAAGCCAAATTGAACAAAATTGCAATAACAAAAAAATAGGTCAGTGCAAAAAGTGATATCTAATATTATGTTACATGCATCAGTAGGTTTTAAACAAAACATGCGTCTTTCCTTTTTGAGAGGTGAGTCAAATTAAGTGCGAAAAGTGGCTCATTTGGCCTGAATATAAATAAAACCAAAATAATGGAATGGAAGGGAAACAAAACGTGTGAATGTGCCGCTTTTAGTGTACATTTATAGTAACGTTAATACAGGATAGCAATATCATAAGCTAAAGAGAGCCAAAACAAAGCTAAGTTAAGAACACTTACTTTTGCAATATTTTCAAAATTTTATCATTAAACACATACATCTTTCTTTAAATATATTAGGTAATACCTAATATTTAAGTTATAGTTATTAGTATTATTACTGCTATCGAAAGTAACAAAATCACTTTATGAAGAAAATGAGATGTTTTGTACCATTAGGATTAGAAACTAAACTTAAATTATAACTTCTCGCCAATTTAATTGGCATTTTTCATTGTACATACAGGTGAAAACCAGGTTGGTGTATACCTGCCATATAGAGCTCACGTTGTTGATTAAGCATTATCACTGGGTTGGGTATGCCACAGAAGTTTGGCATTAAGGAAGCCGAATGCTAGCACAGATACTAAATGCTCAATTTAAAATTAAATTTGGCCCAAATTGATTAGAAATGCCTTCTATATTACACAGGGAGAGTGCTGTATTCCACTCTTCTATATTAAACTGAAGTATAATAGCGAGACTTAAAAAAGTCAATGCTGAAATTTCAGTAGAAGTATTTTCTAAGTTTGTGAGTATAAGAAAGAATATTTTTATAAAAAGACTTAGTGAATGAAAAACTAAAGTCTAAAATGAAAACTCAGTACCATATTTGGTATTTAAGTTTAATATGCTCAAGAATGACACAAAGACAGACCATTTACACGAAAACATTTACAATATTTTAATTTTCTGTAAAATAGTTGCACTTATTTTGATTGAAGTATCACATGAAGTATCACATGTAACGGGAGCGCTGGAACACCCTGTGAAAGCAGCTGGCAGCGGGAGACAGGGAAGGTTCGGTTAGCCACGCCCTCGCCTCGTTTGTCCTATAGTGGTGACAGGCTGTGGTTGGGGGAAAAACATGACTGTGCCGTATGTTTCCTTACACCTGGTTCTCGATCTTTCTGTTACTAGAACAATCCTGTAAACACCAGAAGTTGGCGATATTCCTATTTAAAGAGGGTTACAGACAGACAGAGTTGAGTTGGTCAATCAGTTGGTTAGTGTGTGTGAGTGAGGACAGTTCTTGGTGTAAGAAGGCAGTGTTAGTCAGTGACGTGTTAATGAACGGAAAGATTGTGCAACGGAAGACTGTACGTAACTGTGAAGGTGTACCGGAGCTTACGTAACCGCGAGTACAAGGAAATTGTAACGGACGAACTGGTGAATTGTAATTGTTGCAGCACGTAATTCTGTGTAATTGGCAAGTGTTTAACTGTAAGTCGGTGGAAATAAAGAACATTGTTGAGTGGTGTAATTGGACTTTTCATTTCACGAACCCACAAAGTCACAGTATATTTCAACTTTATGTTAAGTCTTTTTGTGGATGGCTGTTCCGTAACTGGTAAATGTTAAAGATGCACTCAATCTTATTACACAGAAGAAATATAACAATTTTTGATAAACTATGTTATAAATTTCAATTTAAGACTTCCTTCTCAAATAGGAATTCGTAATTGGGTTCTTGTTTTTTAATGTCCGGCCCTGAAAAGAGAATGAAATGCTGAAATCTCACATAGAGAGCTTAAAGGACCTCACTATGGTAATGATTATTACATTGCTCTATTTCCTTTATACCTACAAAGAAGTATGTAATGAACTCATTTCTGCAAAAATTTGGTTTGATTAACATGTGGTAGATAGAAACATGGAGCCTTTTTAAGAAAAGCTGATTAAAAGTAACTAGGTGAATTCATAACAATCTTCAGATCATATTTTTATTTTCCTCTCCCAACAAGGGCCTACCACCTCTAATGATAAAGGGGTAATTTGACGTATAAAACTGTGTTATTGTTGGACATTATGTCAAAAGAAATAGTAATTTATGGTCAACTTTTCCCATAAATTTCCTTAATTCTTTATAATTTTTGCATTACTTATAAACCATAAAGATAGTTAAACATCACACTATGGAAAATATGTCAAATATGTCATCACTTTATTAATTTCTTTCTTTTTTATTTTAGCTGGACAATTTTAGGTATATTTCATATTATAAGTTTCAGTTTTAACACGTTTTCTCAAATTGAAAGTCATTATTTGTTTTTATGACCGGGATATCCAAACAAACCACAATACCATTGTCAATACGTAGCAGCCAAATTTACAAATATTTCACTATCTCTTAAAGTTTACCGAATTGAAATATTTCCCTTCCGCCTAAAAAAATTAACAATAAAATAAATTCTGCGCATTTTTATAGCGATTAACATAGGTAGAAATAATAAAGTTTGTAAAGATAGTTTTCCCAATGGTAGAGAAAGACGTGTTAGGGCTCACATAAGGTTAATCCTGATATGCTATTGTAGACATTGTTTTACTGATATGCTTAGCTGACCCGGTGAACTTCGTGACGCCAATAAAAGTTGTCTGAACTTATCGACATAAATAAGTCAAATTCGAAATACTTAGTTATGTATTCTTTAATTGGGTGTGAAGTTTAAATACAACACAGTTATAAATAAGTTCATCAGTTTTAAACTTTCTGATAAACAATACCTTTTGTGTTCTTTTTTGTAGTGCGTAAATATATAAAGATGATGGTCTTTCGACGCGCCAACACGTGACGTATGGTTGAGGGAAATAGAGAATCCCAAGTTGATTCCGCAAACTTCCCACTACCTTTGCGATTTCATGGTCATTGCAAAGGCCAAACCCACGGAAAATTTTAGACGCTTAAAATTTAAAGGTAAATCCGTTGGAATCATTGGAATACACGGAATCAAGATATCCTCTTCTTTGTACTTTCCCTTGATGATTGTTGCCTTGATGAAGTTATTCAGTAGCTTTTTCACAGTTAGTCACGCTCCATTACATATTCTTGGTTGCTTAACGCAGCATGATCACAATTGATTCTACCTTTAATTATAAATTGTGAGGTGGGAATCCAGGCAACCTAATACATTTAAAATCTAGAGGGATAGATGACTACGTCATCCTGGCTTATAACTGAGTCAACTTATTTTGACGAAAACAACTCCCCCGAAAGAAACAGACACTCCAGAAGGCAATTCTGCAATACCAACATACCTATTGGCAGCGTCTCGCTGATCATCAGTGCTGTCAGCACGTGACGTAACTCGTCACATATATGACTGACTTCTACGACTAAGTCAGGTCGTCCTCTACTTCCCAAACTAAAAAACTATCCATGAACTTCATAAAGTCATAAGGGAATTCAATTAGTTTTGTGCCAATTCAATTTATATTCACAAATACAAAATTTAAAAATAAAGGTGTCCAAGGCTTCACCAATATTTGACAATAGTCTGTGGTCAAATTTTATAGTGTTACTGTACGTTCAAAAATTAATTTAATGTCCTATCTTCGAAGGGTATTGCATCAAGCTACGTGCCCGCTTCGGTAGCGTAGATGGTAGCGTGTCTGCCTCATGTTCAATAGGTCCCGAGTTCGATTCAAGAATCGAACTCGGGATGAGTTACCTGGATAAGGTTTTTTCCTGGATTTTCCCTTATCCTGATAGACGCATGTCGGGTAACTCTAAACACCATGGATAGCGGACTCATCTGAGCATCATTTTACCCATTTCATTCATCGTCCAATATGACTTGACGTTGGAGGACGTAAATTACACAAACAGCCTACATAAAAATGCCAGTATTGATAACATTGGATAAATGTTATTTAATAAAATATGGTAAGTGAAATAGCTTTGAGGACTCCAGCAAGCACTGGAATATCTGTCTACCTTGTAATGCCATTCTTGTCCAAAATAAAATAGGGTACATGTTTTCCGTAATACTTTTATATTTAGTTAATAACCCAGTACATTATCACTTAGGTTTTCTTCCGAATTTTTAAACCTTCCTTTGACTTATACAAATGTTTCAAAACCAAAATTAGACAAACAGGTTCAATCGTTCTTGAGTTTTTGTGAGACTAACAAACGTCTAACAAACTAATACTGTAGGCGACAGCCAAAAGCTTTAAGCTTTTCTTTACCTCAGCAAGTGAGCAAAAGTATATCATAATTGAAAAAACTATGAATGAGTAGGTTTCGGAGAGCATTAGAACATATTTATGGTGGAATCTTCACATAGAGGTTTTCCATGTTATGCACAGCAGAAAGGTAAATATATTTAAATCAATGTTCTATTATACATACTAACTCAATATTCACATATTAAATAACTTTCATCCTGTATATACTTTAAAATTAAATGAAGAATGCACTCGGCTTCTAGAAATGTGTCAGTTGAAACCGAAATTAAGGTTTGCCAGAAGTAAAGAATCATGATGGATATCAAAGGAATGTTGGTTCTTTGTTACGACAAGGGCAAGGCCAGTTTAGTTGGGGGGAAAGTTGTTATAACAAAAGCAATGTAAGAAATAGTGTCCTTAGCAGTTTTCTAAAGGGGCTCACTTGACTTGTCGAATAGGGTGTTTTTTGGATTATTTAGAATGGCATGACAAAACAGCCACAAAGAGATTTTTGGTTGAATGAAGAGGGCTTTAAGTAAGTGAAAGTGATACACCCACGCGCAGCTGTGGAGAAGGGCACTCCGTGGCTTGCAAGCCATTACGGAATTCTTCGGCGTGGAGCCGATGAGAACAGTCTTCGGCGTAAAGCCGATCAGAAGGGTCTTCTGCGTCAGGCCGATGAGAGCAGTCTGAGACGTGAGGACGATTAGGGGCAGTCCTCTTATTCTGTCTTGGATATTTGTCGGTTGATATATATGTGAGGAACGAATAAAGTTTATCGAGTAATAAACATTCTGCCGTCAGTAACTCAAACAGAGATTGGTAACCCTTGGTTGGCAACTTCCATTTCGATGTTCTTCAAAAAAAAAAAAAAAAAAAAAAAAAAAAAAAAAAAGTGAATAAATAATTTGGAAACGGACATTCCAGTGTCATTAAATATCCTTCTCACACACATCCACGCATACCCTGTGAGAAACCTCATTGTTTTACCCTGAGCTCAACAAAAGTGCCTCAAACTATTGTCAAGTGGAACATTGTTCGCCACATATATTGTTGTTTCAAATTGGCATCCCAACGTGGAATTGTGTGCAGCCATAAACGTTTTAGTATCACAGTATTAATGAGTGTAAATGGTGTCTTACATGCACATGAGTTTTCTTGTTCATTCTTCAAAACCTACTTTTATAAACGTTTATTCTTCCATCTATTTCACGTTAATCGAGGTAAGCCCGTTTAGAAATGTTTTATTGCATATTTCCCTGGAAGATTAATACCAATATCGAAGTACAGTGGGTTTAAGCCATTAACAGCTGAGCGGTATTTTCTCTGTTACCTGGATAAGGCTCCTTCCGGTGTTTTCCCTTATCCTGAAAGATGAATGTAGGGCCACTCTAAGCTCAGTGGACCCCGGGCTCATTTGAGCATCATTTCACCCATTCCATTAATCCTCCGATATGACTCAACGTTAGGGGACGTAAATTTGGCCCAAATTGATAAGAAATTCCTTCTATATTACACAGGGAGAGTGCTGTATTCCACTCTTCTATATTAAACTGAAGTATAATAGCGAGACTTAAAAAAGTCAATGCTGAAATTTCAGTAGAAGTATTTTCTAAGTTTGTGAGTATAAGAAAGAATATTTTTATAAAAAGACTTAGTGAATGAAAAACTTAAGTCTAAAATGAAAACTCAGTACCATATTTGGTATTTAAGTTTAATATGCTCAAGAATGACACAAAGACAGACCATTTACACGAAAACATTTACAATATTTTAATTTTCTGTAAAATAGTTGCACTTATTTTGATTGAAGTATCACATGCTTAACGTATATTTCAACTTTTTGTTAAGTCTTTTTGTGGATGGCTGTTCCGGAACTGGTAAATGTTAAAGATGCACTCAATCTTATTACACAGAAGAAATATAACAATTTTTGATAAACTATGTTATAAATTTCAATTTAAGACTTCCTTCTCAAATAGGAATTCGTATTTGGGTTCTTGTTTTTTAATGTCCGGCCCTGAAAAGAGAATGAAATGCTGAAATCTCACATAGAGAGCTTAAAGGACCTCACTATGGTAATGATTATTACATTGCTCTATTTCCTTTATACCTACAAAGAAGTATGTAATGAACTCATTTCTGCAAAAATTTGGTTTGATTAACATGTGGTAGATAGAAACATGGAGCCTTTTTAAGAAAAGCTGATTAAAAGTAACTAGGTGAATTCATAACAATCTTCAGATCATATTTTTATTTTCCTCTCCCAACAAGGGCCTATCACCTCTAATGATAAAGGGGTAATTTGACGTATAAAACTGTGTCATTGTTGGACATTATGTCAAATGAAATAGTAATTTATGGTCAACTTTTCCCATAAATTTCCTTAATTCTTTATAATTTTTGCATTACTTACAAACCATAACAGATAGTTAAACATCACACTATGGAAAATATGTCAAATATGTCATCACTTTATTAATTTCTTTCTTTTTTATTTTAGCTGGACAATTTTAGGTATATTTCATATTATAAGTTTCAGTTTTAACACGTTTTCTCAAATTGAAAGTCATTATTTGTTTTTATGACCGGGATATCCAAACAAACCACAATACCATTGTCATTACGTAGCAGCCAAATTTACAAATATTTCACTATCTCTTAAAGTTTACCGAATTGAAATATTTCCCTTCCGCCTAAAAAAATTAACAATAAAATAAATTCTGCGCATTTTTATAGCGATTAACATAGGTAGAAATAATAAAGTTTGTAAAGATAGTTTTCCCAATGGTAGAGAAAGACGTGTTAGTGCTCACATAAGGTTAATCCTGATATGCTATTGTAGACATTGTTTTACTGATATGCTTAGCTGACCCGGTGAACTTCGTGACGCCAATAAAAGTTGTCTGAACTTATCGACATAAATAAGTCAAATTCGAATTACTTAGTTATGTATTCTTTAATTGGGTGTGAAGTTTAAATACAACACAGTTATAAATAAGTTCATCAGTTTTAAACTTTCTGATAAACAATACCTTTTGTGTTCTTTTTTGTAGTGCGTAAATATATAAAGATGATGGTCTTCTGACGCGCCAACACGTGACGTATGGTTGAGGGAAACAGAGAATCCCAAGTTGATTCCGCAAACTTCCCACTACCTTTGCGATTTCATGGTCATTGCAAAGGCCAAACCCACGGAAAATTGTAGACGCTTAAAATTAAAAGGTAAACCCGTTGGAATCATTGGAATACGCGGAATCAAGATATCCTCTTCTTTGTACTTTCCCTTGATGATTGTTGCCTTGATGAAGTTATTCAGTAGCTTTTTCACAGTTAGTCACGTTCCATTACATATTCTTGGTTGCTTAACGCAGCATGATCACAATTGATTCTACCTTTAATTATAAATTGTGAGGTGGGAATCCAGACAACCTAATACATTTAAAATCTCTGAGGGATAGATGACTACGTCATCCTGGTTTATAACTGAGTCAACTTATTTTGACGAAAACAACTCCCCCGAAAGAAACAGACACTCCAGAAGGCAATTCTGCAATACCAACATATCTATTGGCAGCGTCTCGCTGATCATCAGTGCTGTCAGCACGTGACGTAACTCGTCACAATTCAATTTATATTCACGAATTAAAAATTAAAAAAAAAAAAAAAAAAAAAAAAAAAAAAAAAAAAAAAGGTGTCCAAGGCTTCACCAATATTTGACAATAGTCTGTGTTCAAAATTTATAGTGTTACTGTACGTTCAAAAATTAATTTTATGTCCTATTTTCGAAGGGTATATCATCAAGCTACGTGCCCGCTGCGGTAGCGTAGATGGTAGCGTGTCTGCCTCATGTTCAAGAGGTCCCGATTTCGAATCTCGGTCAGGGTGAGTTACCTGTATAAGGGTTTTTCCGGGTTTTTTCCTTAACCTGATAGGCAAATGCCGGGTAACTCTAAGCACCATGGACTCCAGGCTCATTTGAACATGATTTCACCCGTTTAATTCATCGTCCGATATTACTTGACGTTGGAGGGCAGAAATTACAACAAAATCAGTCTTGATAACAATAGATAAACGTTATTTAATAAAAATATGGTAAGCTTAATAGTTTTGAAGACTCCAGCAAGGAGTGGAACATCTGTCTACTTTGTAATGCCATTCTTGTCAAAAATAAAATAAGGTGCATGTGTTCCGTAATACTTTGCATGTGTACTTTTATATTTACTTAATAACCCAGTACAATATCACTTAGGTTTTCTTCCGAATTTTTAAACCTTCCTTGGACTTACACAAATGTTTCAAAACAAAAATTAGGCATATAGGTTCAACCGTTCTTGAGTTTTTGTTAGACTATCAAACGTCTAACAAACTTATATTAAGCACAATTGAAATATGATCTTGCTGTAGGCGATAGCCAAAAGCTTTAAGCTTTTCTTTACCTCACCAAGTGAGCAAAAATATATCATAATTGAAAAAAGTATGAATGAGTAGGTTTCGGAGAGCATTAGAACATATTTCTGGTGGAATCTTCACATAGAGGTTTTCCGTGTTATGCACTACTGCCGCTACTTACTATACACAGCAGAAAGGTAAAAATATTTAAATCAAACTGTTCTATTATACATACTAACTCAATATTCACATATTAAATAACTTTCATCCAGTATATACTTTAAAATTAAATGATGAATGCACTCTAAAATGTTTCAAGATATTATATATCGTCTTCTAGAAATATGTCAGTATAACTGAGTGTATCTGGTGTCTTACATGCACGTGAGCTTTCTTGTTCATTCTTCAAAATCTGCTTTTATAAACGTTTATTCTTTCATCTATTTCACGTTAATCAAGGTAAACCCGTTTAGAAATGTTTTATTGTATACTTCCCTGAAAGTTTAATACCAATATCGAAGTCAGTGGTTTTAACCCATTAACAGCTGAACGCTATTTTCTCTGCGCATGTTCCCTGGATAAGGTTTTTCCGGGGTTTTCCCTTATCCGGAAAGTTGAATGTCGGGTAACTCTAAGCTCAGTGGACCCCGGGCTCATTTGAGTATCATTTCACCCATTTCATTCATCGTCCGATATGACTCAACGTTGGAGGACATAAATTACAGAACAAAACAAAAACAAAAATCTCTACGCATGGCCAAGGGGAAAAGTGAGCAAATAATAAGATCTTCTCATTTGGGAAAAATTATAACTATTGAAAACATTACAAACAATAACAATTCCTTCGAGAAGCTTAACTGCACAAAATATATTTTATATGCATTGCGTAGTTCAATGCAGTATATGTCTTTAGTATACTTTTTTCTCTTTCTTAAAATCAATGCAAATCATCCAGAATGAATAACACTTTAGAGACTATATATAAAAATTTAAGATAGACACGTTTATTTGTAATGAAAATAGTTTAAGTATATGTTTTAATAAAAATATTTAGTCAATCTTGTGAAAACATAATTTCTTAAAAAATGTCCCATGTAGAGTGTAGGTTTGGAAATTTCTTGAAAATCGTCGTGTCTATTCTTGAATGAGAAAAAATTTCAAAAAGAAAAAGAAAAAGAAAGAGTAAGTACGAGTAATTTTCAGAAAAATTCACGGGTGACTCTTTGTTGTATTTTTGTGAGAATCACTCAACATAAAATCAAAAAGGAAAACTTCAAAAGAAATTCATCAGAAACTGTTTTAACCACCAAAATTTTCCCACCTGGTAGCTAGTAACATGTATATCATATTACCCAAATGATTTAGGAGATAGGTGATGCAAAATAGAACACTAATTTCAAATACACAACACTTTACGAACATAAAAAATTGCGTTGTTTAAAACTTCCAGTTCTAGATCTATTAAACCAGAATTCTTTGGAAAGAACAAGTAATCGAATTTTTCAGGATTCCTGTACGTAAACGTTTAGGCGTATGACTAATACGTCTTATCAGGAGTTAAGTGCAAAGAGTATAGCTTAAGACATTTCATTATTTCTGTTTTATACATAACCATTGAATACTGTGTAAAAAATAAAGGGTTTGTGTATTCATCTGCTTAATTCTGTCAGACTTTCATGATTTCACCAAAAGAAAAATTTATTGAATTTGTGTCTATGGCGCATATCACCTGCTACGAATACGTACATGTATTGATTTCTGCTGCAGTTTTACCCGGTGATTTGTTGACTATCCGACGTGCCTATCTATGTAAACTCTATTCCGAATGTGTATCCATCCATTTACGTGATCAGTTTTCGCAGGAAAGCATTAATTGTTCTTTTTATTTGTTTTCAACTAAACTGATAAAAACTTCAATTTTAAACACATTCCCTGCGTCGTTAATTGAAGTTTAAAAAACGAAAAAACAAACATTTTAATGACTCTCCGGACCAGAAAATTAACTTTTGTGTTGTTGTCCCTACTAATAAAATATTGTGTCTCCACAACCGTGAATTTTTACCCCGACTTTCCTTTGCTAGTGAAGGTTGGTATATAAACAGTTGACGGTAAGCTTCTGGTATTCCTTGATATATCTCTTTCCCTCCACCCCTCTCCATTATTCTACTCTGTTGGAGCTCCTGCTACAAAGTTTTCACGACTGGAGAAATGGCTGGAATATTCAGCACATCGCCTTTCGCGAATGCTTGACCTCTGGTTACAATATTAGCACAGTTGTCTACTAGACTTTATTGATGGTATTGGACCAAAACTACACACGTTTTTTGTAACTTTTGTTTACCAGCAGGATTTAAAAAAAATATAGAAAATATGTATAGAAAATGTATATAAAATATGGCGGAATCCAGTGTATGTGCATTACTCAGGCTTTAATGGTTCGTACATCTTACTTTCCTTCTATAAGTTTAAAGACATCTAAGGTGTTATTCAACTTAGAGAGCATTCCTGCGATGCCAATTGACGTTATATTAAGATGAAGGCCATTAAGTCATTCTCACCCTATAACAGAAATTAAACGATTTCTTAAATACTTATAATACTAACATAAAAACCACTTTTCTGAATAATTGAATAAGTTGATTAAGGTATGTACCTAAATAATAATAATAATAATAATAATAATAATAATAATAATAATAATAATAATAATAATAATAATAATAATAATAATAATAATAATAATAATAATAATAATAATAATAATAATAATAATAATAATAATAATAATAATAATAATAATAATAATAATAATAATAATAATAATAATAATAATAATAATAATAATAATAATAATAATAATAATAATAATAATAATAATAATAATAATAATAATAATAATAATAATCATAATAATAATCATAATAATAATAATAATAATAATAATAATAATAATAATAATAATAATAATAATAATAATAATAATAATAATAATAATAATAATAATAATAATAATAATAATAATAATAATAATAATAATAATAATAATAATAATAATAATAATAATAATAATAATAATAATAATAATAATAATAATAATAATAATAATAATAATAATAATAATAATAATAATAATAATAATAATAATAATAATAATAATAATAATAATAATAATAATAATAATAATAATAATAATAATAATAATAATAATAATAATAATAATAATAATAATAATAATAATAATAATAATAATAATAATAATAATAATAATAATAATAATAATAATAATAATAATAATAATAATAATAATAATAATAATAATAATGATGATAATGATAATAATGATAATGATAATGATAATAATGATAATGATAATGATAATAATTATCGGTAAGTAAACCTATTTGTCCGTTACACAGCATGTCATTTGTAACTTGTTCCAAGTAAGTATTAGACATAAGTTTCCTGTGTTACGTTTAGCAACATTTGGGTGATAGAAAGGCCGGCTACCAGCTGTAGCGCTGGCGGGGCTATGTCGTGGCTTAATGGTACACGATTGCTTTCGTCATTAGCGAACAAGTTATCTAATTTATATAAACATAACGTTGAAGTATGCACATTTTAAGTAAAACGTGATGTGATAAAGTGCAGGAACTTACTTACCAAGAACAAATTCAGCTATATCCGTTGCATGTATTATAGATATGAACGCAACAGAAGCCCATACTTAAGGCATGGAAGATCACTGACCCCCTAATCAGTTGTAGTGATATACGTTGAGAGAGAAGCGCTTCAGCCAATACCGCTAGCGCGAAGTTTCTCCGGTACGCTGCTCGGAAACATTGCAGAAAACCCCACACTGGTGCTTAAGCAAACATACTCTGAGTGATTGAGTGAGTGAGTGAGTGAGTGAGTGAGTGAGTGAGTGAGTGAGTGAGTGAGTTAGTGAGTGAGTGAGTGAGTGAGTGAGTGAGTGAGTGAGTGAGTGAGTGAGTGAGTGAGTGAGTGAGTGAGTGAGTGAGTGAGTGAGTGAGTGAGTGAGTGAGTGAGTGAGTGAGTGAGTGAGTGAGTGAGTGAGTGAGTAAGTGAGTGAGTGGCAAAGCGCTCTGAGTGTTTGTGAAGACAGTTGCGACGTTTAGTGTATGCTTCTTCTGCGAGTGTTTAAAGTTTTGGTTTGAAGCCTTAGCGGGTGAAGCTGAAGGAAAAATGGCTGATTTATCGCGCTGTTAAAGGTGAAGTAGACTGTCGCTGTGAGTTTCTGGTTCGCATGCTTCCCTTCAAATCCAATGATCCGGATTCTGTTCCTAGCTGAAGAATGGAAATTTTTTTTAGCCAGGGTTATTTCCATCCTTCACAGGGTTTGGAAGTAGAATAAGAAAGCTGAAAATTAATGTGAGTGAAGACCGGTTACAAAGTAACACCAGCTAACTATAAAACGAATGAACATCATTGCTGATGAGCATCCATAGAAATCTCCATGTATTAAAGCCAAAACGAACCGAAATTAGGTTAACATTTTTACCTGACTTTTCAGTGTGATGTACAGAAACAATCACTCTAATCTCTGTTCAAATTTTTCTCAACTGAACAAATACAACATTACGATTCTCTTGACTTGGTCACTGCTGTACAAACTGTATGTACTGATGTTAGCTTGGTTTACAGCTAATTGCTTGAGAATTCCTTAACCTGCTGATGTGTAATAGTTCCAACAGGCATGAAGCCAGCAATATGACCTAGCAGTATGCACATATCGGACAAAGGAGAAGAGACAGTGAAAATTGAACTTAATCACATTTGTGAACTGAATGAGAGCTCAATAAGCTTCTATTAGTGAGGCGACACTGAGTACTGCTTTGTAGTACTCATGCAAAGTTATGAAAATGTTAAGGATATTTGACTAACAACATGCATATCCTGGAACCCCGGTAATAACCTTTGAAGTGTACTTCATTTGTAACAACTGCATAATTCTTAGCAACGGCCAAACTTTAGTAGCACTTTTCCAGCATGCGGCCAAAAAAATCGAGGAACATTTTTTTTTTTCTTTCTCACCTTTGTTCATTCTCAGCAGCAGAATGCAGAACTATATAAGAAATTAAAACTATTGTAAAGAATTCAATAACTGCTTAGCCCTTGGAATTCTTCGTTATATTGGAAGGATCCTATGATGTTCACACAGATACACGCACGAACTTCAAACCAGGGGGATCAAACCCGGTGGAGGGTGATGGAGTTTTCGAGCGCACAGTTACTTTCAAAAGGTAGAACCTATAAAATCGGTGGTTAGATTTACCGAAGTAAAGAACATATTTAAAAAAGATTAATGGTGAATTCTTTTTTGTACTCATCAAATGATGAATTTGTTTCATTTCCTTAAAAGTTAATTTATACACCTGGTACATTTTATAACTAGATTTGCATCACAAGTAAGGTCTTCTGGGCAATAAAGCGATCGCATCCTTCTTTGGGTGAGTAGAGTTCGTTATTGCCTCGATTTCATCTAGTCGGAATCGATTTATATCTAACTTGAACCAGTCAAAGACACCAGAATATATCCACGATATGAAATAAATCACATGAAAGGAGATGTTTTCACTTCAATGCTGTGAAGTGTTACACCTCCGGTGTAATCATTGTAAATTGTCGGTTCAGTTCAGTAACAGACTATACTTAGCAACATGGAACCTAGCGCTTCTCACAAGTTGGACTTGCAGATATTATCTTTCTGGGGAAATCCTGAAAACAAAAAGGGTAGACATTTATAATGTTATGGTTCATAAAAACAATGAAATTACGCTTATATTTTCATAAATTTGGGTGTTAGGAGTTGTATTACTTTAGGCAGCTGCCAATCCTGACGAACTCCGAACTGTCAGAAATAATCTCAAGCGATGGCAATATGAAGAAATCCAATCTTGAAAGAATAGTGGTGAAATAGTAAAGAAGAACTTTATTAAATTTGGGGAGGGAGTTTGAACGATCCCTGTGCACAGGAAAAGAATATGAGATAGAATTATGCTTTAAAATAATGCACTTATACATTACCAGACTATAGGAGTGACAAATATAAATCCTTTGGTAGAAGATCTAAAAGCAACATAGCTCCATGGGTATGGACATATAATAAGGATGCCTTATACCGGTTACCCACGTGTTGCATGGGAAGCATATCGGTAAAAAACAACGAGACCGTCCTAGAACAACATAGAGGAAAAAAGATGAGACATGGAGAGCTCTTTGCCAAATCTATACCTGGAAGGTAGTTGAGGAACGGACGAAGAAGAATTATATGTTAATATTTTGACCATCTTATTTCAATAATTTAGTATATGACCTGTTCCGGTACTACTTTTATGGGGTCTTGTAAAATCCCTCTTCAACCGAAGGAATGGAACGATAACGTCTGAGACTCACATTCGGGTGGTCCTCAGTGTTGAACAGAGTGTGTTTCCTTCATCTTTCCCGAATTTAGAAACCTAAAGTTGCAACTTAATTAACAATAGTACAACTTAAAAGTTTATGATAACAGCCATCTGTCAACGAATAGTTAAAGCAGGTAAACTGTATTATACCCTAAGGCCTCTGGCCGGCACCTAGAAGCAGTCATACAGTTGCCTTGTACTAAGGCCTCTGTGGAAACGTGTCAAAACTGCTCTTTGCCCATCATGTGTATAAGAGGTTAAGTTATCCAGCAATTAGACCATTTTAGATGCGTGACAAAGCATGAAATGGGTGGGATTGAGACTACAGGGATGACACCTATAAAGTTAATTATCCGCCGTGTAGTTAAACTGACGTAAAATAAGTAAAAGTAAAATAAATGGAAATAAAGGAAAACATATCCCTATAGCCTTTAGGTTTGTGATTTAGCATTGATTTCAAAATCTATTTTCTTCCATTCCTTAAAAGTTATATATCTATAATCTTCTGGTTTATCTATTATTGAATTAAATTTGTTTAACCAAAGTTCTTTGCGTAATCCTCTTAAAACTTATTCTCTGCTGTAGCATTTAAAATCCAATTTCCAACATAGAATCTATGGAATGTAACTGGACCATAAAGTAAACGTAAATTTTTGTTGTTTTAGAGAATTTACTGGCATTTATTTTAATGTTTTATTTTCTATGTGATATTAATTGGCTACTTAACCTTCAGTATGTAGCTAGTATTGAAATAACAGTGGAATAGTACAGTAGAAATATAAATAAATGTATTTTAAGTATTAATTTTATAATTTAATTAAGGATTCTCTTTTATTATATCAAAATCCGTATTCTGAAGATAGACTGTTATTTCTTCTTAAAAACAGAAGCTCAATATCTGAGAATTTACGTTTCCTTTCAAGGTATTTCTGTGTTTAATTGGTATAAGAGTTACTTGGTAACTAAGAAATATAAGAAAATTATTATCAAATGTTTGTTTATCTCCTCGTTCTCTTTTATTATATTATTGTCATTACTAACATTTTGTTGTTATCGTTGCACCTTCCATTAGTTTAAAACGTAGAGACATACACTGTACGGTAAATACTCCAAGATTGTGATTACTGGGCTTTTCCATTTCTTTGCCTAGTGCATGATGGGATTTCTCCAAAGAGCAAGAGTCCTGGAGATTAGTACTTAATCTCCATCAGTGACCACAGTCCGGTAATTGGTTGCTTGAGGAAGACGAACAGTCTACGGACTGCACAAAAAAGAACTACAAATACAAATAATAAGGAAAAGAACAGCTTCTAAAAGAAAAAGAAATAAGTAACCACAGGGAAGACAAAATCAACGTAAGCTGTAGGTATGAAAAGAAATGGAATAAAAAAAAAGAACGTAGAGAAAGTGTGGAGGGTCCGTGGAAGCGGAGAGAGAACTCCCACAAAAGAGGAAAAAAACACGGAACGAAACGAAACGGAAGCCCCAGCAACAAGTGAAAGATGACTAGGATTTGGCAATGGAAAAGGGAAATGCACGCAGCAGAAAAAGAACAGCTTGCGTTCCTGCTAGGAGGAAATGGAAGAGAAAGAAAGAAGATAAGAAAAACAGTACTAGATCCAGATTTGGTATTCCTTCGCTTAGAGGAACTTCCCCTGCCTTTATCTTGATGTCTTTTAACGTGCCATGCTGAATAACAAAGATGCAGGTGGGAAGGACAAAAATAAATTATTGATGAAGATCACAAAGAGATCAAAAGTGTCCCTGAAGTAAAGACAAAAGAAAATGCGCCCTCAGTTGGATAATTTCGCCAGCGGAAAATAAATTTATAATGGTGGGGCTGAAAATTCCAAAGAATTCTTTTGAAAAAAAAAAAGCAGAAGTACAGATTGGTATGGTTAGAGGGAAGTGATTTGGGCAACCATGATGTTTATATCTTCCCCGTTTGTTAGTGTACCATTACTTGTTCAAAGGCGTCCAATTCCGCTGATTTTTTTCCAATAGTGTTCGGTAATAATTTACAAGGTGTTGTACAGGCTTTCTTTCATCCAAAACTCGACATTTCACAAGAAATATACGCTTCTAGGTCCCCCTATTCTCAAAATAGAATGTATGGTAAAGGTCCGTGTTTATAAGTGTGAGTGTGTGCATTTGTGTGTATAATTAATCTTATAGGTGTCACTCTTGTACTCTCAATCCCACACATTTCATGCTTTGTCACGCATCTAAAAAGGTCTTATTGCTGGGTGACTTAACATCTTATACACATGACGGGCAAAGAGCAGTTTCGACACGTTTCCACAGAGGCCTTAGTACAAGACAACTGCATGACAGCTTCTAGGTCCTGACCAGAGGCCTTAGGGTGTAATACAGTTTACCTGCTTTCACTATTATTTCTTGTTATTTTTTTCACTTTTAAAATACTTCTCTCTCAGGCGGCGCCGTAGGAGTGGTGGTTTCGTTCTGAACGGACTACATGGGGAGTTTCTGGTGGACAAAGCGGCGCCCAAGTCGATTTTCCCCCTGTTCTCCGGCTTCTCTCGCCAGGCATTCACTAGCTAGTCTATGATCAACCTTCTCTTCAAACATTGCATGGACATTTGGTATTGCACCATTATTATCATACCTGGGTATCGGAGTGATGCCCCATCCTGGATATTCTTTCGGAACCAGAGTTCCCCCAGTTCTCGACAGCGTCAGCCACTTGTAAGTCTTGAGGTTTGTAAGTCCTCCATACGAGGAGGATAGAATGGCATTATTGTGCTGCTCGAATGGTTACCATGGATTTATCTTTCGTAATAGAAACCTCTCAGATAACGCATTAATTATTTCGCGTGGACATAACATCTATCTGCCATTTGTGACTCTTGTGCATTCCATTGGCTGAAGTGATACGTTTATTTGTGCTTAGCACAGATCTGACAACTGCGGCAGTTCCCCTATCACTCTTACAGGAATAATCAGGGTGTTTTCTGAGAGTTTTCTGTTAACCTGGTAACCTATTAGCCAGGTAACGCTTTGAGAAGCAGGATAATAACTTTTTGGTATTTTATCAAACAGCAATAAGTCATTAGCTTTTTATCCCTCTTGCGTTAAAAACACAATGGAATTTTAGCCATCACATAGCGAGCAACTCTTAAAAGATTTCACTGCCACTTAAAGTCCCCTATATTACGATATTCCCCTTGCACCTGTAATACAATTCGAAATAACACAAAGTTTATCTCAATTACCATGTAGTAAGAGAAATAAGCATTTGCAACAATATTTTGTACAGACGTAGAGAAAGATATGAGTACAAAATATCAGATTTTTGTGCAATACTGAAATAAATTTATAAAGAAGAGAGAATAAGTCTGTCAAACATTGAACCATAACTAAATGTTTACTCGTAAAGTCGAAATCTATTGATAACGTAAATAAATTGATTATGTAAACGTATTTACTGAAAAAGGTATAAGGTAGTCGTAATTGTACACGTACTAATGAATTTAAAGTGTAAGGGACACGGCTTTTTAACCAATATTAAAAGATCTATCATACGACCTTAGTACTGCACGTATGAAAACTGCAGATAGGTATACATCAAATTTAACAGATTTAAATTTAAGTTTACATGTGGAGATGACTGTTTAAAATTAAATTTTGTTTGAACATATATAAGCACTAGTTAAGTCTGACGTAATTGTATATTTATAAGACACTTAAAGATTGAGTACGGATCTTCTTTAACCTATTCCAGACCACAGAGTTTAATTAATCATTTCCAGAGATTGTTGGTTTAGATTGGATTGTTCGGAGAGGATTCGGCACCTCCGCCAGATTGGTCTTTTATATCTATGCCCCAAGTGGGGCAACCCTAGGAGGGTGAATGAGGTTAGAGGGGAGAGCGGGCGGCTGATCCCAAGGAGTTCACTGCAGTACAGCGGGGTCCCTATATTTTACTAGATAGAAACTCCTCGGCGGTCCATGACAATCGTCATTTCACCTACAGTTTTCCCGAAAGAGTCACGAGGCCGGTTTGGAGCCTGAAGGCCACCAACCCTAGAGAAAGGAATCCTCCAGGCAGGCTTTTTCAACTCACATCCCGCTAGCCGTGTTGCTGAATCGCCCCACTAGGTCGGCTTGGAGACCGGAATCCGTGCCGCAGACAGAGAAAGTGTTCACTCAGAGCATAACATCCCGCCATGCACCGCCGAGACTCCTGCCGACTCTTCTACCGTGAAAGAGACCACCAGAGGAGAAATGATATGAAATGATATTGGAGATGAAATAGATGGAGAGGAAATTCAGCAGTTGCAATTCACCACCCAGCATTTGCCTGGCGACCTGCAAAACTCCCGAAAAAAATACTATGGGTCAGGTAGGCCGGCCATGGGAGTCAAACTCAGGCCTCCCGAATGCGGGCCATAGACGAAACCGACTGAGCCATACCGTTTGGTTCCAAAGATGGTTAGTCTCGCTAACGCATCTGTGTGAGTTACTGTTTATTTTCTGTTTATTTTGCAAGCCAATCCGAAATATACTTCAAGGAAAAAATGTAGGAATATTTCAGTCTACAGAAAAGAATAATACATAAGAGATCGTTGGATGGAAATAGGACCAAGAGAAACTGAAAATACAGATTACCAGACTTGAAGACCGAATTTAAGACACACAACCGAAATATAGAAGACACCAGTTATGGATATCGAAAAAAGGAGCAGAAGCCATAGAAAGAAGGAGAGTCCCAGGAGAGTCAGAGGAGATATATGGAGAGTATCAGAGAGGTCAGACACAACTAACTATGCAGAAGGGGAGAGATGACAACCCGGATATCTGGAACTGACGAACCAGCCCCATTTACTGATGCCAGTCCCTTTAGGAGGTGGGCACCAGTAGAAGGAAGCTTTGGATACCAGTTGCAGAAGAGGAAGTTTTAAAATTATAGGCAACAGCCTTTCATAGTTTGTTACAACAATTAAAGCTGAAGTAGAAATGTAGATTTGATTTATATTGTTGGTGTAAAAGTAAAGTAGAAGAAAGTCTGTTTTTGATAGATTAGATGAGTAGGTTTGTAAGGTTACTGGGATCCAGTAATCTGTAGGTTCAGTTAGTTCGTTAAGTTAGGAAGTAGATCATATCTGCAAAATTTGTAAATTATTTTGTGTAATTTCATTTAAAAATTAATAAAGTTAAAAATGAAGTTTGCATAATAAGGCCTGTATAAATTCCAGAAACCGGGATATTAAATATGCAGATTTTATTTTATTTTATCCTATTTCCATTTGTTATGAATAAAGTAGCACGTCATATTCCTGTTGTTTAAAACTTGATATACTTGTGTAAGAAAGGGAGAATGAAACGAGCTAGGGATAAATTTCAGGAAGAGATTGAATGCAGCAGCAGCAAGGGCTGAAAACTCAACTGTTTAGCATATTACGACGCCCAGAAAATACTTAATTGTGCACTCATAACTGTTGAAGGTTTAATCACATGCGGTATAACATGCGGTTCATGTAAATTAATCTGCAAATAGTTTGGAGAAGTTAAAGCGATAAAAGTAAAAGAGATAATCCACCCTCTGCCCTGGAAGTTTTATAACCACGTGTTCGTTGCGCTCTACCCCAACCGGAAATCTTCCCTTTTCCAGGCACTACCCTACTCTAGCTATAAATTCCCCTTGGATAGTCGTTGTTTAGCCGTAAAGTTTCTCTTTTTATGTCTGTGTGTAGCATTTTGTTTTGTACGCACGAGCAACAATTCCTGTTTTCTCTGCCTGGCACACTTTGTGACTCAAACAATAGGACAAAGCTTAACACTATAAATCTTTGCTACGTATAACATACGCCTCTTTCTGAAATATACATAAATAACGGGGTATGCTGTCAAAGCTTACTAAACGAGCAGGCGCTGAAATATCGCACATCTTGTTAATTGCACCCACTTGCTGTACTAAGGCGCGACGTGCGAAAGCATATGAAAACTTAGAACATCTAATGAAAGTTTGGTCATATTCGATCGGTTTACCTTTTCGCTTCCTCCAGCACCTACCTATAAAATAGGTAGAGGAAATATTACATTCCTTTCAAAAAAATCAATTTCGGATTTTCAACCGCATCGAAACCCTACAAATCACTTTAAAATTATCTTTCTCTATTATTTATACTAAATCAAAGTATTGCATTCCACCCGAAGATTCTACATCGAGACTTCACTGAAAATGCACGATTTCAGATCTATCAATTAATAATTTTTTTTTAGAAATATTTGAGTATGATTAAGAGATAAATAGAGAGTTCGCGTGTGTCTGTGTGTGTGTGTATATCCCAAGAGCGTAACTCAAAGGTTGGTTACATTGCAAACGTGCTAGGAGTATTTAAGTGCAGAACCTTTACATGAACATGAAAATATTTCAGATGCTGTAAACTAACCCCTACGCAGACATCCCTTCAGTAAAACATACACCACCTATCACAACTACGGATTTGTGGATAAAACTGGGATTTCGTTTTCAATAGTCTATCATATGCCTGTTCTGATAACAAAATATGTATAAACATGTAAGTACTACGAGCTTCTGGTTGCCGGCTTAAAGAAGTGCTATGAGCTCCCATAACTACACGGACGTGCCTTTGCCTCAGACGTTACCATTCGAATGGGCCTCAGTCCTTCAGCAGTCTGTGTAGCAAGCAGTTTGCATTGTTTTACAGTAAGTACATTGTGCCCATCTAGCAGTGTTGGTATATCTGATTAGGTTCAAGCGGTTCAAGCAAATTCGTGCCAATGCAAGTGTTTCTTGATCTGGAAGACCCCGAGTAACATCATATAGGGAGAATCACTTCATATGTGTGCAGAGTAAACGTCAGAGAACTCGCACAGCATCTGAAATTCGTTAGATAGTTAATAGTATACGAACAGCTGCAATCTCTGTACCTACAGTGCAACGTCGCCTTCGTGAACAAAGTTTAAAGGCGTACATAGCGCCAAGAAAGCCATATTACGTAAACAAAATAAGGCGAAGAGATGGCAATGACACAGCAACATAAAAACTGGAGCCTTCGGCAATGGTACAAGGTGTATTTACGGACGCGTCTCTGTTGCAAGTGATTGGAAGTCATCGTAGAAAGTTCATTCGTCGACTTCTTTGAGAACGTATGAACAGTCAATGTGTAGTGGCAACAGTGATTCATGGTGGAGGTTCCGTGATGGTTAGGGGATGTTTTGCAGGTGATGAAAGTTGCTGATCTAGGGAGAATTAATGAAAAACTAAATAAGGCAAGATATCACAGAATACTGATCAAAACTGCTGATCTTCTTAGCAAGAGATTTGTTGGTCGTGGACTTACTCAACAGCAGGGCAATGATTCGAAACATGCTTCTAGGTTGTGAGAGGGTACATCAATAGAAAAGGGAAATGTAAGGAACTGCAAACTATGATTTTGGAAAGTCAATCGCTTGATTCAAATACCATTTAACTCTTATGGGACGAACTTGAGAGGGAAGTTAAAAAACTGAGGTCATCTAATATTAAAAATCTGTGGACAAATGTAAAGACGTATGAACTGCAATATCTCAAAAACACTACACATTCTTATCTCCAGGAGCGAAGAGTTTGTGCAGCGGTTCTAAAGGGATATAGTAGATACGTTTAAAAGGCTAAAATCTACGCCATATTGTATTGTACTTAATACCAAAGAGAGATAATATTAATTTTGTTTGTCTTTTTAATTTTTACAACTTGTTTGTAGATAGGAATAACATATTTAGCTATTTTCATGTGTAATTGAAAATTTTTTATGGTAGTGTATATTTAAAACATTCATATGGCATAAGATTTCTGTTACAAATTTATGAAGTTTTCTTCGTTCTTTATGATATCTGCATAATTGATAGAACTTGAGGTATAGACATTGTCTTTCTATAAAATATCTAGTTGTTAAAGCATAACTAATTAAATACTTATTATTTTTGATCACCCTACAATTTCCTTGAGTGTGCACGCCTGAGTGCTTCGAGTACAACATAACTTAAAAATAAAAGTCAGTGCTATACCAAACTTAGGTATATTTCAAAAAGATATTCAAGAAACTGCATTCAGTGCAACCTAACTTATTTAGCAATACCTTCTTTATTTTTTATCCTCTTTAGAGTATTATTCCAATTAATATGATAAAAGCATAACATGTTTAAGATATCTGTATCACAAATGAAATATAGGTACATACTTAATTTTCTATTATTAGCATGTTAAATCCTCTTTGCAGTGATTGACTT
Source organism: Mantis religiosa (assembly GCA_030765055.1). Taxonomy (NCBI): domain Eukaryota; kingdom Metazoa; phylum Arthropoda; class Insecta; order Mantodea; family Mantidae; genus Mantis; species Mantis religiosa. The sequence continues at coordinate 55,540,911 of CM060955.1, read as the reverse complement.
TTGTGCAATTGGTAAACCGTAAGAGTTAAACATAATCTGCATCAAAATGTATACCTCATAAAAAAGACTACTTATATCAACCAATTGTTGTGACATTAACCCTGTCCCAGACATCCTTTGAATATGTAAACATTTATGGTTGTATCAAGTGGCTACTCACTATTTGTGCCTTCTTATGGCCATACAAACAGCAAAAAATATCAGTGCCATCTTATAATGATCCCTTTTTCACAATATATTTATTGCCTAATATATTGTGTTTCTAACTCCAATAAAACTGGTGTAATACAAAGCCAGTGTCAAATAACATGACGTCCAAGAGTAAGTTGTAGAGCAGTGAATAGAGAATGAAAAACATGGATAAGCATATTAATGCTGCACCCGTAAGTTGTGGTTATATATAACAAAAATTACTTCAAAAGCACACAATTCCAAAACATGACTCTTATTCCTCTGGATTCCTTCACCCAAAGTATGCGTCTAAACCACTAACCTAGAAAAACCAAGTTTGATATTTTATACTAATATCGCTTTCTCTATTATATGCTATTTATCGAGAAAAGCGTTTGAAAAACATTTTATCACATATTTATTGTAAGTTTAGGGGAATATGAGTATAAAGCTTAAGTGACAGACAAATCTTTTAAGTGTTGGTAGCTCTGTGATAGATATGAAACTGCGCTCTCTGCAGGACCAAGAGATAAAAAAGAATTACTTACTACTTGAAGAAGGTAAAGTTGTTTCAAAGTATAAACCATTAACAATGAATACCTTGGAAATAGTTTACACTACAACAACAAGAAGAAAACAAGTTTGGCATGAGCTGTTCTTAAGTACGAGTAGCTAACATTAATTTTTGGTAGGTAAGACTTTTCCCATCTCTTAAGAATTACCAGTTATGCAACAGTGATCCAGTATGTTGAAGACTTCAAAATCTATCCTCAGAAAATTCAAGGCACACAGTTTTCTGTTATAAATTATACGCTTTTGTTCTAAAAATCGTTAGAGCTACTTTTCCTGAAATAAAAATTCCACCAAAAATGTTCCATGCAAAGAATAGTTTGGATGAGGAAGACATTTTTGATAATTTTCGTGTCGCATCTTTGGAATAAATTGAAATTGAGCTGGAATAACAAGTTGGAATTTAACCAATATTTTGTTTTTAAGTAATGCTGTTTACACACACGCACAAATATTGAATTTTCGGGTAAAATACAATACTTTCCCTATTTACTATATAGTCAGTTTTATAATTAAACTAACATTAATTTCGCAATTACGGTGTTCACAGCACTAGAGCGAACCGAGCTCCTATCGTGATATACTTCAAGTGGAAAAGATATGAAGCTGAATTTGTGGCTTGCGAGATTTCTTAGGAAATTCTTGATCCTGGTAGATAATCTCGAAGTTCCAGTCAGTGCCTGAGAAGCTCTTATCTCGGGTTTTAGTATCGGGTACAATTCTGGAACAAAGTTGCTTTTCTTTTATTTCCTTTTTTCTTTAAATTACAGGATATTTTACAACGCGGTTTTAAAATTATTTCTATCTGCACAATTGAAATATCATACCAATCATGTTGATTTCATACAGAGTTAACACAAGTAGCTTATTCAGTATTTCAGTACTAAAAGATCTTATCTTCTTGCTCCTCACCAGTTCGATAATAATTTTTCCGTTGCTACGCGGTTTTACATTTTTTTCTTATTGGTTCACTTCTTCTTTTCATTTGTTTCGTAATATCATTAACAGTTTTGTAATCACGTTTAACTTATTTTCAATACAACCTTAAAATTACAAATATAAAAATGTTTACAATTTCTTGAGGGTTCTGAGGTTAAAAGAACTGTTACAGAGATAATGTAGATTATATCTGGTTGACAAACATCAGATATGAATTCGTTCTTCTGGATGAAAGTGGAGTAGCAATGGGTGCCACTACCACTCTCTTTATGTTTTGAACAATTTAGTAGCCCTGTCAGTCCAATTAAAGTTGTCTGTAATAAAGCAGTAGAGATAGTAAAGCGTTAGTGTTCATTAAAATAGTGTATATCCGCATTTATTTTCATTTCACTGAAGCATACTTTTGTTTTGTGTTGCAGCAATTGAGCTGGTGGGCCCTGCTAGACGGACAACCTGCACCCTACTCACCAACGTGGCCTACTCCGTCGGACTTATAGTCCTCTCCGCCGTGGTGTACTTCGTGAGAGATTGGAGGCAGCTCGCTCTAGCCACGTCCATACCGTTCCTCTCCTTCTTCCTCTATTGGTGGTAAGTTGGCAATGATAGATGACCCTGACCGCAGTAGTAATGATAAATTATTTCACTTTTTCATATTTTTGTGCAAATGCTGCTGCAAGATTATTTGTCATACTTAGTTCTGTCAGCAATCTGGCGCCAAAGAAAGGTACACAAGCCTGAAAAATACGTATTGACCAAATGTGACAGAGGGAAAAACAGTTCCATGAAATAAAGAATACTGGGATTCATGAATATAAGGGGTCTGCAATATGCATTGAACCAAGGATTGACAAGTATACTACTGAAAAATACATAATTAAACACTCGTTTATTGAAAGTTAAATATTGAAACCTTGTTTTGATTAGGAAAATTGGAATTTAATGCAATAGCCGAGGTTTGAGCTAGGAAACTTCGGCTTTCCTTACTCGCCTTACTCTGGATGGTAGATCCAGCCTTCAATGCCTACCAATATTTCCCAAAACTAGATAATTTTTAAAGCATTATGATCACTTGGATGTAAGTGAGCAATTTGGCGAATTTAATGTCTTGCCGACATATTGCAATGGTAGATTAATTGGTTAGGGCAACAGTACAGAAAGCCCAACAAACCATATCTCAAATCTCAACTATGGCATTGAAATTTTTATCGTTTTTTAAAGTTAATTATATTTGTTTTGAATTTATTTAGTCATTAATATGGAATTTTAACAGGATTATTAGTTATCTGTTATTTTCAAAAATTTAGAAAAGAACTTATCAACAATATGTCAATCTATGGCCTACATCTGTGCACGTTCTACTAAATTTCTAAATGATTCACCTTAAGGCATACATACATAGATCAAGATTTTATCAAAATCTGACGAACTTATTGAATTCTACCTGTTTACATACAAGTACATTTAAGATTAATGTACATATATCGTGTTGTACTTACTATAGCTTTTTATATTTCCTAATTTTTACTTTCTCTTATACCGATTTATGGTAGGTACAGAAACTATTGTATTCCATCCAAAAATTCTGTGTAAATATTTCAAGAGGAATGTAGAAAACTGTGTATACTATGTATTTAGGTATTCCTAAACACTTGTAGTTTGAAAACTTTGGACTGAAATTCCCACATATGTTCAAAAATCTATAATTATGTGACACGAGTGACACTTTCGCAGAAGAAATTTAGTTACTTTAGACTTTCTCAAAAAATATATTCAGATGATTAATAATATGCATATGTAGTTTTCTGGGCAAAGTTTGTGAGGTCTTCTTTGGTTTAAATGCATTTTATACGACTGGTAAACCATAAGAGAGAGGAAAACATATCTTTTATTATAATATTAAAGATATGTTTCAAATCTTATGTATATTTTTCATTTTTTAATGTGCGACGAAATGTTTAGCGAAATTCCCAAATGTTTATCTCACTTACTTTGAAGTAGTTAGAAACTAAGCACTGTGAGAAAAGTATGTGGAACAAATATATCCGTAAATGATACTGACAACGAAAATGTTAACATATCTGAGTGTGTATAACCAATGTTAAAATAGTCAGCAACAAAAATGGAGAGGCTTACTTATGTACTTGTTTACGGCTTCTTCCAACATGCACTTATCCTTAAGCATTTATTGCGTGCATATTTTTATTAAAAGTGCTCATAAGCATTTCAGTTTTCATAGTTGCTCTTTGCTGCTATCGATTTGGTCAAATATTTTTCACAAAAATATTTACGAATTTTTGTCTTAAACTCAGAAAACAAAGCAGAATTAATTCTGAATAAGTAAATGCAAGATTAAAATTAGATAACTTTCTATTAAGCTTAATAGAAATTCGTGACTAGTTTTCATACTTTTAATCTTATCCTATAAATAGCATACATTTCTCCCAATACTTCATATTATATGTTTATAAAGTGCTTAGTGTCTGGAAAATAATTATTATTCCTAATTAAAAATATGCACATTGAATATAGTAAAAGCAAGAAAGAGTCTAACCTTGGACTATGTAAACACAAAATTAGTTCTAACCTTAGACTATGTAAACACAAAATTAGTCACCAAATGCGTCATGATATTCTACTGAAATTACTGCACTAAGTACGTAGTATATGCCCACATTATTGAAGAGTAGTTGAATTTAAAATTAATATAAAGCTCTTAATGATAGGATTTTAATTATGATCTAGGTTCGTGGTATGAAGTTAGCCCTGTTGGGTTATTTTCAAGAGATCTCATGTTCGAACTTTGGTTAGGACTAATTGCTTGAATGAAGCCTTTTTGTGGGGGAGGTCTTAACTTACTACTTATTATCCTTAGAAGGCGAATGTTCAGTAGCTAAGTTGTAGTGACCCCTTGTCAATTTAAGGAATCGTTTTTAATTGTTTTATTCATGTGCCCTCAATTATGGCCCATCCGGATAAAAGACTTAAATAAAAATAAGCGGAATTATACTGCATAAATTTCTCCGCAGCACATTAGGTCCTCTCCTAGCCAAGGCGGTTGCGTCTGCCACCTCTGCTCACGGCAGGCGTCATTAGTTGGGTGTAGTACTAGAGGGTGGGGCGTGGTACCTCCCAAACTGCACATGTAGTCTTTGCAAGCACGGGGCAAATTGGCCCCTCTTGGACTTAATGAGGCTGAGCAGTTCCAGAACCACCGTAAGGAAATAAAAATATGCTCTTACTGGTATTAGTGAATTACTTTCGTTTAAAAAATAAGAACACCAAATATTTTCAAAAATGTTTCCATCCGCCTGTCACTCTCTAACATATTTAGGAGTTGGGTTCTCAATAACTGCAGCTAATAAAAGTACAAGAACTTGAGTATTATTCAGTAATATGAAAAGTTGTAGTTTTATTGGTATATTTTGTCAATATGGTCATTCAGCATTTTAAAATAATCAGGTACTCTGATTTTCGTAAGATTTCATTATGCCTTTATTTACCGTTAAATCAAGGGCATAGGTCTGAAAGCGCAACTAATCCAATAAATGCCTAAAACAAGAGACTACACAAGGACCGCAAATATTTCCTACAGAAAGGCACAGAACTTTCTTAACCACGTTATACCCCCAGCTGCGGTTGCTGTTTAGAACTCCTACAAACCTCTAACGACTGTTGAATTTAATTTCCTTTGCAATAATGTTAGGATTTATTACACGGAAAGCTGCATCACTCCATATGTTGTATTGCACCTAATAAGACGCCCATAGCCTCTTAAAACCTGCTGCATTGTTGTAGATATCTTAGCTCGACTTGCACGGAGCTTGTGTTTGTAATTTACATGTGGTGTTGGAATAATTTATAACCCCACAGTTAAGACCGCAAAGGTTTAAGGTTATACAGTGGAAGGGTACACATCACACACTGCTATAGAGTATCCTACATGGATATACTAGTGCCACCACCCTTTAGGAGGGAGGGATAGGGTGAGGTAACTGGCCACAAGCAAAGTGCCATAGAAATGCGATAAATCCCTAACAATGCCCGGTAAGCAGACAGTTCCCGGCTGCTGGAACTGGCTCATCCCTTCGACTAAGAGCTACAGAGGGTACTCCTTCCTTTGAGCAAGCATATGCGTCATCTATCCAGCACTGTCATAATATGTCCTAACCTAGAAGTACATGTGAAAGACGAGAAGGAAAGTGAGTAAAAAGAAAAGGATGGGAACGAAATCATGTTAATTGAGATATCACAACAGCATTTGCCAACTGATGACGAAAAAACATGAATAAACATAGGTGCGTGGTCCCCAGAAATTGAACCCAAAACCTTCCGAATGCCAACCTCACATACATATTCCCGTGAAATCACCTTAGTGGGTAAGGGAGGACTAAGTGACTAATAGTATACACAGTGAATACAATCATATGACACACTTCTATTACTTACAAGACTGTAAATCTAACAAAGTGTACAAGGATTTTTACAGGTTCATACTTCTTCATATAATTTATTTTTGTCCCAAAAATTTATAAAATATGTATTATTCTGAGCCAAACATGTCCAGTTGTCAACTTTATGTGAATTATATATTTAATAATTTTTATGTATGTTACAATGTATATTTTAGTGATTAATATTTTGGAATTTATATATATAGCTTATAAAAGTATGTGATTAATATAACTGAGTAAGTTAAAATATTCACAATGCAAGTGACCTTAATATAATTTGAAAATATTTTATGTTCAGCTGGATTATACTGTTATATATTTTCATATACTTCTATACGAAATCTTTTTAAGGCTTTATATCGAAATGTTTCTTTGGAATTTTCAGGTCCTTAGGTACCTATTTATAAATACAGTTACTAAGTGATTAAACGAGCATGGGCATATTTGTTCATATTACTATGAATTTGGGGAAGTTAGCCACTATTAATTTAAAAATAATAATGATAATCATGATAATAGTGTAATCGGTTCTCTTGCAATCTGTTATAATTGCTTTAATCTCAAACTATCAGCATACGTTTACCTTATTAGTTATTTACTGCATTTAAACATTGGGGAACCAATTTAATGGCAGTTCCCAAGAATCGATTTTATACAAAATCAAGTAACCAACCTTAAAATGAAAACAAGTAGTTTCAATTGAGTCAGTAAGTCAAATTCTACAATTCCTGAAGTAGGTTAAATCACTGAGTGCTAAATATTAGTACTTGCTATTGTATTTAAATGCAAACTACCTTATAAAACATTTATAAATGTGGAAATTATATGCGCACTAAACCATTTACAAATAAATGCACAAGAAAAAGCTCCTACAAACAAGCATTATCAGCTATAGACTCTAAAGTTTACGTCCTTCAAGATAATGAGTGTATCCAACATAACAGCTAAAATTAACACAAAATACGGTGCATTTTTACCATGTGCAAATTTCTGGCGCTGTTGCTGATATTGATATCAACTGAACAAACAAAGTGTTACCGCACGCCTCGGTAGCGTGGTGGTAACGTGTCTGCCTCGCGTTCACGAGGTCCCGAGTTAGAATCTCGGCCACTGTGAGTTACCTGTATAATGCTTTTTCCAATGTTTTCCCTTATCCTGAAAGACGAGTGTCGGTTAGCTCAAAGCTCTATGGACCCTGGGATCATTTGATCCTAATTTCACCTATTTCATTCATCGTCCTATATGACTTAACGTTGGAGAACGTAAAATTAGAAAAGGAAAAAAAAGTCACCAAACACAACCAAAGTTGACTTTTGGCGAATTGTAAAATCTGGTGTTCCCTATATTGTATTCTGCTAAAAATTTAAATATACATGCACTTCTGTTTTGTGTGTACTGACATTATTAAACTTCTCTTAAATTAAGAGTTCTTAAACAACAAAAATATAAGATTAAATAATTGATACTCTGAAGTAAAAACATAAAAATGTGTGCGTATGCCCACACGTGCACTACAAAGAGGTTGGAGAATTATAATGCTTTGTATCTATGCAATCATTTTATTTAAAAATCACCTGCTTACAATATTTGCCAGTTTAATAGAACGTACTATCATCTGAATTAAACATTGTGATTATTGCCAGTTCCATTAAACTTTGTATAGTGTGATCCATATAAATCTGAACCATTTCAATAAGCCATAAACTTTGAACCAATAATAATACACAGGTGCAACTTTGGGGGAACAAAATATACAATTGGGAGATTACACTATTTAAATCTCAGAGAATATGTTGGAAGTGTCCTCAACATACATGTTTGCACTCTTCTCACCATATTCTCTGAAGTTTTACGGAGATGTTATCGAGTTGATAGAAGGTTATTTCCAGCAAGATGGAGTAACGTGTCATACATAATCATACCATGGAACTTGTAACCAGTTTCTTTGATAATAGAATAATCTCAAAAGGTCTGTGTCCCCCTGATCCCTTGACCTAACCCCATCAGACCTTTTCTTGTCAGGGTATCTAAAACTACTGTACTAGATTAGGTCATGGACATTTTATGTTCTCAATGAATCCCTTCAAACCGAAATAAGAAACATTGGTGAGGAGTTAGTTAGTTAGTTAGTTAGTTAGTTAGTTAGTTAGTTAGTTAGTTAGTTAGTTAGTTAGTTAGTTAGTTAGTTAGTTAGTTAGTTAGTTAGTTAGTTAGTTAGTTAGTTAGTTAGTTAGTTAGTTAGTTAGTTAGTTAGTTAGTTAGTTAGTTAGTTACTAACGCTCCCCACATGGCAACCTTGGCCTTCGGGGTAACCTCACCCCACCAAGCGATGACCGGACCCATTTCTCAGGTGGAGGCACCCAGAGGGCGGTGTCCATTACCTCCGATGATAGGGTGATAGTGAAGATGGCGGTGAGGTGAGAGGACCTACAGTTTTTACCGTGGACTCCGAACCACGTTGGGCATAGGGGATACTTCACGTGTACATTGGTGAGGATAATCTTCGTAAATCTTCAGAGAATATGGTGAGATGAGTGCAAACATATATAGATGCTGGTGGAGGACACTTACAACATTTTCTCTGAGATTTGCATAGTGTAGTATAATCTTCTAATTGGGTATGATATTCTCCCTAAGTTGCACGTATGGCCTATTAAGGTTTCAAAGGTTATGGCCTATTGCAGTGGTTCAGGTTTATATGGATCACACTGTCTAATGAGTAATAAAGAAAGAGGCAAAGGTTTACTGCACGAAAATGTATATATCTGGCAAATTATAAAAACATCAAATTTTAGAAATTAACAACTTCTAAGGTTTTAAATATCTTTTATATGATTTTTCTGCTTTTATATTTTGAAGTGATTTGGCACTATTTGTGTTCATATGTTCAAATGTAGAATTTCACAATACTATAATTCAGTTTGGTTACTCTTCTTATATCTGACAACGAAATAGGCAAAGGTAAATCATTTCTACAAGGTTCAGAATAAATAACAGAAAGGGGAGAGAAAAATACATTTTTATAAAAATATTTTGCACCACATATATAACATTAAATGGTGGATAGAGAAACTCATGTAAAGTAACAATCAGAGCATTACTATAAAGAAACAGAAGAATAGTAAAATATATCAGATGAATCAGAGGATATCAGTTAAAGTAAAGCCATAAAAGTAAAACCATTACAAACCTCCGTTTGTTTTATATTTCTGAAATAACTGAGCTTACGCTTTAATTTTTGTCTCTTAGGAGCAAAAATGATTGGCATATATGCCACTGTTATGATTTAACTTATTATTTTTTAATTATTTCTGGAATATTGTTGAAAGTGTTACAGCTTGAAATGTAAACTAAATTTTGAAACACCATGTGACGAAAATAAAGAAATAGGAACGCAGAACTATGGTGCTATAGTACAGAAATAATATACCCTTAAGCGATTTTTGATAAAGCCGGCCGAAACTTTTTTTCCTCTCGGGTAGAGCAGCGGGTTATAGCAATCCAATTCAAAGGCGAGAGCTTTTATCGAGCGTGAGGGAGCGGTAACCGAAGGCGAGAAATATATGTCCGTAGGCCATGGTGCAGAAAATTTCCAGACTCTCATAACCGCAACATTAGCCTTCATGCAACATCGATGATCGATAGGGCTTCTTCTGATAGTCGCCGCTGCACGGGGCTTTTAAAAGTTCTTACTCAGCCAACAGCAATCAGACCAGAGAGGCTTACAATTTCTGAAAGAAATTCAAGTTTTGGAGATCCTCTTCTTTGTGTGAATGTTTGCTGCTTTGTAATGTTAGCCTGCTATTTGTAGGAATTTTTGCAATGTTGAAAATTTCACCTTTTATTGATATTGACCCACTCCCGCGTTCCGGTCACTGCCGGGGCTTTTACTGGGTGTACTGGAAACTTATGTTTAAAATAACGTCCACCCTGTTTATGCTCAACAGCAATGTAGTCGGTATTTATTTGAGAGAACATATGTTATTTCCGATATTTACTACCAGAGGGCGCCGGGATAGCGCAGTGGTTTCGTTCGTGACTCCCGTGTTAAGGGTCCCGAGTTCGATTCTCGGCTCTGGCGATTTTAAGTCGGTCTTATCCACGCTTTCACCTCTGTCTAGCACATGTCAAGTGTCCCCTATATCCAACGTGGTTCGGAGTCCACGGTATAAGCTATAGGTACTCTCATCTCACCGTCATCTTCACGATCACCATAACATTGGAGGAAATGGACCCGCCCTCTGGGTGCCTCCACCTAAGAAATGGGTCCAGACATCATGTGGTGGGGTGAGGATTCCGAAGGCCAAGGCTGTCATGTGGGGCGAGTTACTATCAAAGATTTCTTCGGCATACGCGTGGTGGACGATTTGAAGCATGTAGACCAGTGGCCACCATCTCAATGTGCATAGTAGATCGTGCAAGTTTACTCGTTGCACGCCTGAAAAGCCTACCGTGCACTCCGTAGCCTCAGAGCAGTGGCGGAATGCAAATGTTTCAATTTAAATGCACAATTGACTGTGCTCCAATAATAATTGAATTGTAATAAGAAAGATATAATTGTTATATAAATTGTTTAATTGTTTCTTTCATTATCATTCAACTATGTATCTTTATTTTAATAAAAAAACAAATGAACAGTAAATTGATGGTTTAAACAAAATGAAAATAATCGACAATCTACTTAAAATACAGCAGTATTAAGTAACAGCTCGAAGAAAAGCAATAAGCACAACATATTATTCCGAAGTGAAACCTAATTTTTCTAGATTTTTGTTGTCTCTTTTGACACACTAGTTTTTCAAAATTAGGTATCAAAGTTTGTGCAGCAGCTAGTGTAAGTTCACATTTTAAGTTCTGATCCGACAGTTGAATTCTGCAGCAGTTTCTGTTTAAATTCATTAGCGAAAAAGTTGTTCGTATACATACACACACACACACACACACACACACACACACATATATATATATATATATATATATATATATATATATATATATATATATATGCTTGTACGTGCGCGTGCGCGTGCGTGTGTGTGTGGAATTGAACAATCTCAGAAAACGAGCGGCATTTCTATGTAATCGAGGAAATGTATTTCTTGGAAAATGTGAATAGATATCACTCAAACTAATACTATTTTGGATTTTTTTAATTTGAGGATTGCATTGCAAGTTCAAGTTGCAATTCAGATGGAACAATATCAACATCTAGAGTAAGACTCAGCAAATATATTGGAAAATTAGCTCTAATTGCACTACGTCTTGAAACATTTTCTGAAACTCTGAAATAAACATAACATAGGAACTATAGCTCAAATTATTATACTTGATCTAAATGGTATAATAGTTATAGGTAAAATTAGTGCAATTTCTACATCAAAAATTAAAAAAATAATGGCAATTAGAAAAAATCTTAATATTTGAACATATTCTTACAATTCCATGATCTGAAAAAACTGCTGAACAGTTGAGAACTTTGGGAAATGTACCAAGTTCTTTGAGGTTAATTGCCTTTCCCATAATGATAGTTTCATTTTGAATGCTCTGATACTATCACTTTCTATAAGAAAGAAACACACTTCACATGAAGGCATGAATGTAGGAGTAGATGTCCTACGTGTCACATTACAGTCTCCAACCGACATTATGTTTACAAAACAAACTGCAAGAGACGAGACAACACTGCTGTCTAATTCCACGCCTTCTATCAAACTGAAGTCGCACGGCACTCGTGACTGTGCACAGTGCTACGTCATTTGCTCTAGCACAAAATCGACCCACTTGGTGACCGCTGATGTAGACGACCTACCTCCAGAGTATTCGAATTGATGGGAAAAAAGAAATTCAGTCGGTTAACTGGAAACTTTTGTGAAGAAGGTCCTCGTGCTTTTCTGCCATTTCGTTGATACTCTCCAAACACAAACAATGGACTAACCAGTTCCTCACCGTTCCAAAATAATAAGCGTAAAGAGCTAAACAAAATAAAATGAGCCACAAAGTTACCAAGCTGTAGTATTCTGCATCAGGAGGCCACGTGTTGTAGCTGATCAGTAATTCCCCTCTTCTAGGACATTAAACCTCTGCATAAGCAGGCCAGCCAACCTACTGCTCAAAAGCAAGGATTGAGAGCTACCTACTGCATTTTATTATAGATACAAGACGTTCTCTTCCACACACGACTCTTATAAATCTTATCATTCTTTATCGTGTTAGTACAATTAACATATACAAAATCGAGTTCATAAGTAATTTCACATTTTCTTTTAACACAAACAGAAATACAGGAGAGAGCCGAATCTTTGAGAAGCGGATAAAATCATTGCTAGTGATTTTTTGCAACTTCTTTTTCGTGATAAACGAAATAGAATTTCAAAGCCATCACATAGAGAAAAGGTTTGACATTTTATTTTTTAGCTTACCGCATTCTTCTTATATCTACAGAGATATGAATAAACGAGTCTGTCGATTTATCTGCGCATATAAGAATAGAAAAATAAAAGTTGTAAGAGTCGTTGTAGTAGAGAGATATGTGATTCGAGAGATATGTGAATCAACCCATCAAATCATCAACCCCGGAAACCCCGGAAAAATACCTTATCCAGGAAACTCACCCTTAGCGAGAGTCCAACTCGGGACCTCTTGAACGTGAGGCAGACACGCAACCAACTACGCTACCGAGGCGGGCGTATTTGTTGGTGCAGCATAATTAGAAAATGTGAAGTTTTTAATTACCAAACTTGGTATTTATGTTCAGCTAAAGTGATACGCAGCTCCAAATAATGTTTTATGTGGAAATTTTTTTTCCCCTTCTCTTAAATTTTTCAAAGGATTTTGATTAATATACCATATTAGTAGAATACTGTTATGCGAAATAAACTTAACATTATAAATTTTTGGCAAACATAATGCAAAATTTTCCTTTGAGCAACTTTAGTATAATCGGTAGGAATCGAGAAAACTTTACTACACAAAAAATTTAGATCTTGATAAATCCAAGTAGTATATGGCAATCTATATGAAATTAGTATTCACCATTTCCTATATGTACTATTATATTAGTTTGAATTATGAAATGCAGTAACCTTTTACAAGTGATCAGTTGCCTTTCCCTTTTTTATCTTGGAATTTCGATAATCGTCATAAATCGATCAGCTATTTATTTCTCTACCACCTCCTTGCAGTACAAAGAGAAAATATCGCACCCCACCCAAAACTCCTATTTCGATATTTCAGCTAAAATATACATCTGGAAATATCCTGATTAAACAATAATTTATTACAAAAGTCTGCGTATGGGTTTGTGTATCTGTCTGTAGGGGGGAGGTGGGAGAAAGGCTGCTAAATACCACGTATTTGTATCTGTATTCCGCGTTTTCCAAACATAAAAGATTAAAAAAAAAAAAAACAACCCTAAACCAGTCTTTACACTGAAAAGTTTTTGATTGTTTTCATGAAAAATAACATAAGATATTAAAATAAGACCTGAAGCTTTCCTGGCGACGAATATGCTCACTTTCATCTCGGGCAGCAAGCCAGTTGAAAAGACGATTATATATCGACGTTTCAGGAGTGTACATCGCTCCCATCATCTGAGTATTTATAAAATGTTATAACAAAAAATGAAATACTGGGTATAACACCAATATAAACAACGACAAGACACTATCAAAATTCACATTACTGAACAAAAGACTGTTTTCAGTAAATCAAATACCAGGTGAGTATAGAAAATTGTGTCGAGGAAACGTAACTACTTAATTTGATTATCAAGCTGTATGGATCTTTGCTTCTTAAATCGACGGATTTCCAATTTTAAGACCGATTTACAAGTGGAGCTGAACTGAAATCCAGCATCACGATTAAGCGTGTTCCTTTCGCATGAAATGGCCAAACCCTCCTTAATTCTCCACTCCCAGTAACTGCTGCATATTGCCAAGATGGTCGTCTCCCGAAAATTGGCTCTCTGGTCTTTATCAAAACAATGCTCGGGCAGTCCAGACTTCTCAGGTTGCATTAAACGAATGCTCCGTTCATGTTCGTTTATCCTGGTAGCCATGGTCCTTCCGGTTTGTCCTATATACGGTGTCCCACATTCACAGGGAATGCGGTACACTCCCGGAACTTTGAAGTCCAGTTTGTCTTTCACTGGTCTCAACAATGATTAATCTTCGGAGGTGGCTTGTGATATCTAATCGTCTTTTCACCTGGTGTGTTGCCCGAGAAGAAGGTGAGAACATAAGATATTAATCCTACTTTCAGTTCTTAGGATATTTACGATAAATCATATGCATATCCTGAATGCTTTGGCCTTATTCATTCTAAATAATGTTCTATTATCCTTTTGTTATTATCAAGCGATTCTATTATCAGGTGATAGAATCTATCGTGTTTATCTTGACCAACACACTCTTATCTGTTTACTCATCTGACTGCCTGACGCAAACCTCCCGATAACCTAGGAAATAGTACTGCGTTACAGTATAAATTCATCTTTGGAGTTCGTCTTGTGTTTACTAAAAAAGTATGATCATGAGTGTAGAGTATGATTTTTAAGGATATATTTAACGTTATTTTAATCACAAATCAAATTCACTTATCATTTAACTAGATCTCAATATATAAATGAAACAAACTGTTTGATAAACTATGCTCTTGCTGGGATGTCACATGTATACTACGTTCCTTTTATTTCACATACTATTTCAGGGTCTGAGGTGGTAAGTAATGTATTGCATTTGAGGTAGATGTGCTTTAAGGAAAGAACTGTTTCTTCCCTGGCTTGGAAACTTTTGTCCAAATATGTCACGCAATTGGGATGGGGCTGGTATCTAATGGATATCCTGAGAAGCTGAACCTGGAAGCTTTAGAAACGTTAGGGACCCCGTCACTTTGAACGTTCCTGGCCGTCCTTCCTACCGTCTTACGTTACCCCGTGCGGAGGTTCATTAGGCGTAACAGAACTTGTCTTGGCCGCAGAGCTTATATCCTCCACATCTTTTTAACCTCAACCCTAGCGACACTTGTTGAACACTATGAATGGTTAAGATGTTATTACTCGCTTTACAAAATCTTTGTGATAACTAGTTTTGTAATTGGACTTAGACATTTATTTAGTTAATGAAAATATTTTAAACCACTTGCTTGTAATAATTTTCACAGGCTTCTATGGAAGATGTTGATAGACCCTTGTGTAATATATTGGTGATATAACCGTCATATTTTAGGGTATTACCAGAATCTCCCAGATGGCTGCTAGCTCAAGGAAGGTTCGAGGAAGCAGAGAAGATTCTGAAAAAGATGGCGCGAGTGAATGGCAAAGCACTTCCTGCCAACTATATGGTGCACCTCAGGGTAAGCATTCTATGAGGATTTACTTAGTCGCATAGATTTGTTGATACTTCATTTGTTTGATAATATTAAAACTATAATTTGTTTTGCATTATTGTTCATGTAAAAAGTTACATCTTACAAATATATTCATCATTATAAGCGTAAAATACAAGCAAAGTCCCCACAAGGCTGCCTTTATCCCAACCGAGAGAAAAAGGTTACGTATAATACTTCAAAAATGGATGAAGCGATGGAAAATTCTAGAAGTATTGCTTCTCGATATATTTAGCATTGTTTCCTTATGGCCAACGCAGAAATTTTGTATAGGTTACTTGAATGTAAACGCAATTAATGTCACTAAATTAACGCTATCCTTAAATCTCACGAGTACTAACTCGACAAACTTATTTTAGCAGTGCAGTGCTGTCTAATATTGGATAACAAGTTGCTTAATATATTTAATTGTACCCTGCAATGAATCATCTTAGTTTATGGGTGGAAACCTATTGCACTTCTGTGTATGGAAACCAGAAGATCCATGGTTCAAATCCCGGTCATGGCATTGAATTTTTAATGTTGACTCTATCTATTCTTTTATATTTGTTTGTATTTATTTTTGTACAGCATATTTTTGTACTTTATATTAATTTTCCACAGGCATAATTCCTGTTAACATATTCCTTCACTAAAAAGCATTGTTTAAGGCAATCAAAGGGCACATGTCACCAATATAAAACTTAATTTTTTTTAAACTAACGAAGATATTCCAAAGAAATTTGCTCTGTATGTACATTAAATGCTTAGTGCTCTAAGGATTAGCTGTCCTTAATATGATTTTAATATGAGATTAGATGATCTTGATTAAACATTTTGCAGGTTTTCCGTGTTCAATGCTGTTCAGTGCTGATGGGAAACTTGACTATAACATTATTTATACAAATAATTAGCTAGCAGTTTAATAATATTTTATCAAAAGCACAAGGTTTTGTCCATAAAGATTTTTCATCAGATGAAGTACTGCTTCAATATATCATTGAATGAAAAAGAGAGGGAACTCGATGTTAATCTTATTCCAGAGTTCATACACCGGCTAATCTGGTTATGCCTCTATTGCTTAATGTTCCCAATTTATCAGAACATTTTACTGCAATGTACCAATTATGATCATTACAGATATAGCGGATTACAAGTATCTAGGGCAAGATTTGAATTCAAACATTCGGCAACTGTTGACATCTAAAGAGAAATCAATTTTTTCACTTTTTAGATGATATGTTTTAAGTAATTCAAATCATGCTTCAAGGCTTGAAATGATGCTGAAAGTTAAACTAGTTCTGTTTTATACACTTTTTATATACTTTATATACTTTATAAATATATACTTTTTTACTATATACTTTTAAATACTTTTACCAGCTTTTGAGTGATATAACCCTTAAAGTAACTGAAAATAACTAACAAAGAGTTAACTTAAATAACGGAAATGGATTTGTTTTGTTTTCTCCGAAACTCTGAAATAGCGCCTCTCATAGAAGCGGTGACTTAGATACAATTTGGAACAATTTCATATTGCTGTATTAAACTCACGAAGTTTCACGGAAGTCCAAAGAGCGTTCTGTTTTTTTTTTTTTTTTTTTTTTTTTGCTTTTTTTTAAGCAAATGTGTGACATTCACACATGTGTGATTTTTTCATATTGTTTCGTCCTACACAGCTTCTAAACACTATTCTTAAGAAGTATGTATTTCAGAATATACCTAATTCATACCAATCAAGATAACCTTAGTAGAAGTGCTTCCATAACACAATGTACATTACGTGACTTAAACCGAGTGGATATACGTTATGCTGATCTTGAAACAACATAAGCCTCGCCGTGACTCAGCGGTTAGACCTCTTGGCTCTCACCAAGGCGGCCGTGTTCAATCCCAGGCGACCGCAAAGTGAGATTGGTGGTGGACAACACGCCGCTGGGCTGGTTTTCTCCGGGACCTCCGGCTTCCGCCACCATCTCATTCCACCGGTGCTCCATCTTCATCTCATGCATCATCAGTGTCACCGCCTGCGGTGCCGTATGTGGTAAAAGCGGGCGTTAAACACTACACATACACTGAAACGACATAATCATGATATCGCTGAAACAAGCGAGCTGAATCAACAACAACGCTTAAAGTAGTATGTGAAGTTTAACTAATTAGACGAGAATCTCGGAAATGCCTAGTACTACAAACATTACGATATAACTTTTTTGTTTGAAAGTCACGCCTAGATTTCATAACTAGTACGTGTTATGTGCCTACTATAGTTTAACCATTATGCAAAATTCCTTCCGAATAAAGAGGCTTTCACAGGTTATTCTCAAGAAATTAAAGCACATACATATTATATACATACATAAATATGCTAAATACGAGATACTTTAAACAAAATATTTGTTGCCTTTAATAATGAAGTCAAATACTGTAAACAGTTTTCAACGTAAAAGAGGGTTTTTGAATAATTCTTGAAAATTTGTGTGGTATGTTTGGAAGTTATAAACGTCCCAAATTTGTTATTGATGTGTGTATATACAAACTCAACCTAATCTAGAGCTTCTAGGTCTTTTTTTTCGATTCAGGGACTGCTAAACATGTGTTTTTGTTCAAATTTTGTCATTTAATTTTAGCTGAGAATAGCCCCTTCTTATTCTACTATGTACGTATTAGAGGGGAGTTAAGCTTATTCGCGGTTGAATTGATTCATGTGATTCTAGATAGTTGCGTTGCTAGAACTTCAAATTTTGGACTTTTGAAGTAATATAGCTTTTTAAAACAATTGGATTTGGATAATTACCTCCGGGCTGTAACTTAACCAAATATAGCTGTGCTTAAAATCTATCAGGGGCATAGCTCAAAGAGTTACTAAGGAGGAAAATGGTAGAGCACATAAATATAACAAAAAATCACGAATTTCTTCTAATTCATTGTGAAACCAATCCATAATCTTTCGTTCTCACATTGTGTTGTGGTTACCCCATTTTTTGCTAGTTCACACTCGAAAGTAGGTTAGACAACAGTTTTCAAATTGGCAACCCAAATTTTATGATATTTGCATAATTCATCAATTTGTTAGTTCTAAAACAACATATAAAAGTAATGACATACCTTAGCCAGGCAAACCCAGACCTGAAAGTTGCAGCCAAGAGCCATCGGTTTCATTTGAGCTATGTATTTGAGAAACTTTGAGAATCAATTCGAAATATTAGTGATCTACGAAAAATTCATGAATTTTAACCCTAATGATCCCACCTGTCAACGGGCTACCTAAAATCCCACACTCTCGGTCACCCAGTTAAAGGTGTAATTGCAGTAGAAGAGCAGATATACGAAACTCTCTGGCTATTTAAGAAGTGTTTCCAGACTTCATGTAAACCGTTATGAATCATTTTTACTATTATTCCATGCAACAAATAGCTATTTATATTTCATTAGCATATCATAATTTTATCAAATTAAATGTCTCTTTAAAGACGTTTGCCTTCTGTGACATAAAAACGTAAATAACTTATACAATAATAATTCATCCTGATTATTATTCATCTGGAATTGTCCGTTTTTTTTCTTGCAGAAAAATGTTTGATGCCGAAAAATATGCTTTTATGGTACAATTACATCATTACTCTGGCCAACACAACACAAATGAACTACAAACCCAGAACTAAATGGGTGACACACGCGCCGTCATCGTTCGATTCGGAATGAACCTAGCAGCAAGTACTACTCTATATGTCAGCCCTCCGATACTACACAATCGATCTACTTCAATTCTAGGCTCGCAGTATAATAACTATGTCATTACATATACCCTAAGAAAAGAACAGTATACAGAAAAGTGAAAGCGTATCTTAAAAATATTTTAGATGATGAAAATCAACAGTGGATGTATGAAATTAATTTGGAAGATCTACACCAAATTCAAAGAATATGTAACACTAACTATTTATTTTGGACACTATTTTCTTCCTGTACTTTCGCATAATTAAATATCTAATAATTTATTTACCGAAAAGGAGATACTAATATGAATATTTATAGTATCCTAGGTGGGAGCAACTGTACTGTTGATCTATCTGTTGGAGTTTGAGCCCTGCACATTTATCTCTGGTGTGATTTAGCACCACCTGACTACCAGAAGTTGATAAGTCTGGTGGCGGTGGTTGTTTTGGTGGTTAGGGCGATAGAGGCCTCGGGCATGCCGATAAATTGGGTGGCTGTTAGTTGCCGTTGGGTGCAGTTATCGCGGAGTTGTACTTGTCATATACATGTAAATGTTCACTGATTTACAAGGGTTCATCTTACCCAAAATGAACTTCCAACAGCTCATAAATACTGATAACCTTCAGAGCCGTAATGTTTCCTGTATGAAGTAAGGTTATTTAGCTAAAATTAAATGCAAATTGTTGTTGCCTTATTATCATATTCTCATTATCTTATTCATATGACGTAGAAAGCCTTGCGTACAGGGCTATCAGCCCCTCTTATTTTCACATCTCAGTAACATTATATTAAACGAACAAGAATAATATAAATATTAAAGCTCATATACACAAGGTGAGATAATTGCTACCAATATTTGTATTTTATTAAAAAACCCATACTCGTACATTAATTCATTTCAAATAATGAGCAATGAATACATATTGCTGAACAAATATTAGAAAGTACATCTACTGTATTGAAGTACTTCACATTCTGGATTCAGAACAAACAATGTAGCTCCATGGTAATGCAAGAGGTACGGATTCAAGAACTCCGGGACACAAATCCCAACACAACCATTCTTTCTGACTGAAGCTGTTTTTAAGTTTGTCTTAGTCCTCATAACTGAAAAATGCTGAAAAATGACTTGGCATTCAAAATCTACTGAAAGAAATCGATTAAAGAGTATATGCCTGCAGAGTTTCTCGTGTAAATTATTGGTAACGCAGTCGAACTAGTTTGAATGAGTAGAGCCAGACTGAAAAATATATTTCCCGGTAGACCACTAGGGATTCTCATATGCTATGAAACACGCACCTTCTGTGGCGACTTACTATGCTGTACTTAAGTCCCAGGCTTCGTAGTTAAACCACTACGTTTTTATTTTAGGTAAATTGATGGAAATATTCTACAAGGAAACACACGAGTCATTTGGAGAATTTAATGGCATGTCGGCATGTTGGCCATAGTAGTTCAGTGGTTTAGAGCAACTGCACGAAGAGCGTGAGATCCTTGGTTCAAATCTCGGCTATGGCATTGAATTTTTCAGTATGGCTCTACTCATTCAAACCTTAGCCTCACACGGCTAGTGTGAAAAAAGGACTATTTCAATCAAACTAGTATATAACTATATCCTTATTTCCTTTGAGCCCCAGTTTAATTATTTCATGTCTGAGAACAGTTGCATATACTTTGGGTACACAACGCCCATACTTTCGTTTGTTAAAGGAAATAAACCACTGAAACAACATGGATCAAAATAACCTTGTAAAACGATAATCGATTTTGTCAGGAAATAAGAAATAATAGCAAAACGACTTTTACATGATCTTAATGCCCCAACAAACCAAAATAAATAAAAGAATGAATAAATGAACGAACGAATAAAATGAATGAGTGAATGAATGATTAAGAGAGGGGTAACGCTGTGCTTCACAGAGATCGAGGTGTCAGCAATAACCGACCTACTCCGCTCACTTATGGCAGTGGCGTACACAAAACAATGCGAGGCAAAATCAGTGTCAGGAATAAAGCAACAGAACTAATAAAATAGACCTTTTAGAAGAGAAAATAAACTATCGCATTGAAACCACATGGAATATAAACATTAATCCCATGGTTATAAACGTCGATAATTATGCATCCTTCTGTTTAAAGACAGTCGCGTATACGGACCATTTACCTCAATTCTTAATACTCTTTCTGCAAGTACATTCAATTGGTCGAATACTTTGGATCAACTGACTGGTTTGGAGTAAATGGTCTGCCTATTAACAAAGATAAAACACAAACTATTTTATTTAATTTAAAAGATAAACAGAGTCATGAGCATAGGGTTAAACTACTTGGAATATGGTTGGGCAACAAGCTTTGTTGGAAATTCCACATAACAGAAATATGCAAAAGAAGTTGTCAAATGTTTTATTTCTCTTAACAAGACTTAAAATGTGTGTTTCCACTAATATTTTATTAAGTGTTTATTATAGTTTATTTCACTGCCACTTGAATTATGGCATTTTGCTATGGGGTAGCAGTGGAGAAGCCAAACAGGTATTTTTGCTCCAGAAGAAGGCTCTTAGAGTAATAAAAATTGTGATTCTGACCAAAACTGTGGACATATCTTTAAAGAATTTGGTATTTTAACTGTAGCATTTCTGTATGTTTTTGCATGTTTGAACTTCATTCACCTTCAAAAGACAGATGCACTTTTTTGTGATAACATGCTCAATATACTAGGGATAGAAATAATATGGTACCTCCTAAATTTTGCTCACAGAAATCTCTGCATTCTCATCTGTACCTTGGAGTGAAATTATACCATAAATTACCTTTAAATCTAAGACAAATTATAAATGCAAATTCTTTTAAAACTAGAGTTAAAAGTAGCATTAAGTTACTTAATTTTTATACACTACAAGAGTACTAAAATGTAGATTCATTTTAATAACCTGCTGACGAAATCTATTGCATTGTACGCCAAATGGTTAAATAAATTATTACGAGGGCTATCCAGAAAGTAGATTACGTTATCGTCTGTTTCCGCTAAGGGCAGGGCTAGCGCGGCCATCTTGGGGTCAGAGCGTTGTGCAGCTCAGTCGGCATCTAGCCGTGCTAGTGAGAGGTTCGTGCTGTGCTCCGTTCAGATACTGTGACGGTTTGAAATGTCTGCGTTAATTGAAAATCCCGCGAGCTGCGAGGTGCGTGCAGTAATAAGGTTTCTGACTGCAAAAAAAACTGTAAACCTATAGAAATCTATCGGCAGCTTTGTGAAGTGTATGGGGACAACATTATCACTGAAGGTGGAGTGCGTCAGTGGGTCATCAGATTTAAAAATGGCCGAACCAATGTTCACGACGAAGATCGAAGTGGGAGACCCAGCATAGTGACTGCCGAAGTTGTCGAAAAAGTCGATGCTAAAGTCCGTGAAAATCGAAGGTTCACAATAACGGAACTTTCTTTGAGTTTTCCACAAATTTCGCGAAGTTTGTTGCACGAAATCATCAGCGAAAAGCTTGGTTACCACAAGTTTTGTACAAGATGGATTCCAAAAATCTTGACAGAGGACCACAAAAATCAGCGAATGGCTGCAGCGTTGAACTTTTTGGACGTTTACCATAAGGATGGTGACTCTTTACTCGATCGCATCGTTACTGGTGACGAAACATGGGTGAAACACGTGAACTGTGAAACGAAATTGCAATCAATGCAGTGGGGGCACACAAGTTCTCCCCAAAAACCCAAGAAATGCATGCAAACAATGTCGGCAAGGAAGATGATGGCGACTGTTTTTTGGGACAGAAAAGGTGTGATTTTGGTGGACTTCCTGGAAAGAGGCACTACAATAAACTCTCAAAGGTATTGCCAAACTCTCCAAAAACTCAGAAGAGCCATTCAAAACAAGCGCAGAGGAATGTTGAGCTTTCACGACAACGCCCGGCCCCACACGGCAAATGTCACTCATGAAGTTCTTGAATCTTTTAAGTGGGAGTTGTTTCCTCATCCGCCGTACAGTCCCGACCTGGCACCGAGCGACTTCCACCAATTCCCAGCAATGAAGAAGTGGCTGGCTATGCAGCGCTTTGATGACGACGCACAGCTGCAAGAAGAGGTAACGAAGTGGTTGAAGGCGCAGGCGGCCGAATTTTTCGACGAAGGAATTTCCTAGCTCGTACATCGCTACGATAAATGCCTTAATTTGAATGGTGACTATGTCGAAAAGTAGTATTTGAGTGTGGCTTTCATCTGAATATAATAAAATTTGTTTCCTATACTTTGTTTACTTTTTATTCCAAAACGTAATCTACTTTCTGGATAGCCCTCGTATTATTATTATTATTATTATTATTATTATTATTATTATTATTATTATTATTATTATTATTATTATTATTATTATTATTATTATTATTATTATTATTATTATTATTATTATTATTATTATTATTATTATTATTATTATTATTATTATTATTATTATTATTATTATTATTATTATTATTATTATTATTATTATTATTATTATTATTATTATTATTATTATTATTATTATTATTATTATTATTATTATTATTATTATTATTATTATTATTATTATTATTATTATTATTATTATTATTATTATTATTATTATTATTATTATTATTATTATTATTATTATTATTATTATTATTATTATTATTATTATTATTATTATTATTATTATTATTATTATTATTATTATTATTATTATTATTATTATTATTATTATTATTATTATTATTATTATTATTATTATTATTATTATTATTATTATTATTATTATTATTATTATTATTATTATTATTATTATTATTATTATTATTATTATTATTATTATTATTATTATTATTGTTATTATTATTGTTATTATTATTGTTATTATTATTGTTATTATTATTGTTATTATTATTGTTATTATTATTGTTATTATTATTGTTATTATTATTGTTATTATTATTGTTATTATTATTGTTATTATTATTGTTATTATTGTTATTATTATTGTTATTATTGTTATTATTGTTATTATTATTATTATTATTGTTATTATTATTATTATTATTATTATTATTATTATTATTATTATTATTATTATTATTATTATTATTATTATTATTATTATTATTATTATTATTATTATTATTATTATTATTATTATTATTATTATTATTATTATTATTATTATTATTATTATTATTATTATTATTATTATTATTATTATTATTATTATTATTATTATTATTATTATTATTATTATTATTATTATTATTATTATTATTATTATTATTATTATTATTATTATTATTGTTATTATTATTGTTATTATTATTGTTATTATTATTGTTATTATTGTTATTATTATTGTTATTATTATTGTTATAATTGTTATTATTATTGTTATTATTGTTATTTTTATTGTTATTATTATTATTATTATTATTATTATTATTATTATTATTATTATTATTATTATTATTATTATTATTATTATTATTATTATTATTATTATTATTATTATTATTATTATTATTATTATTATTATTATTATTATTATTATTATTATTATTATTATTATTATTATTATTATTATTATTATTATTATTATTATTATTATTATTATTATTATTATTATTATTATTATTATTATTATTATTATTATTATTATTATTATTATTATTATTATTATTATTATTATTATTATTATTATTATTATTATTATTATTATTATTATTATTATTATTACTATTATTATTATTATTAATATCCTATTCTCCTCTTTTATCCTATTATATTCTTACAGTTAACCAGCTTCTCCACTTATAAATTTCTGTGCCTTTCAAAAACATACGAGATGAAACAGGAAACACTGAATAAACTTGAAGCACGTTATTTAACTTATTCTTCTAAATGTGCGAAAGGAAATTTTCAATACCCGCCTCGGTAGCGTGGTGGTAGCGTCTTCCTCAGGTTCAAGAGGTCTGAGTTGGAATTTCGGTCAGGTGAGTTACCTGGATAAGGTTTTTCCGGAGGTTTCCCTTGTCCTGAAAAGCAAATGTCGGGTAACTATAAGCTCTATGGAACGTGGGCTCATTTGAACATCAATTCACCCATTCCATTCATCGTCCGATATGACTTAACATTGGAGGACGTAAAACTAAAATCCCCTGTACCACAGACTACATTTATAATGGAATAAGCTTCATTATTTATTTTCCCAGAAAGTCCGTTTTAGTGAAAATGCCGGGCACTCGAGTTATTTTCCTGACCAATAAAATGTATATTTTGAATTGCTGGATAAAAGCCTGTGATTTCCTCTTCTTTCTTATATAATTTTCAATAAGTGGGAAACTATGAGAGAGAGAGAGAGAGAGAGAGAGAGAGAGAGAGAGAGAGAGAGAGAGAGAGAGAGAGAGAGAGAGAGAGAGAGAGAGAGAGAGAGAGAGAGAGAGAGAGAGAGAGAGAGAGAGAGAGAGAGAGAGAGAGAGCTTGCGGGAGATAAAAAACTAATATATATATATATTATATGTAGATCTCGTTAAAGCTCAATATGTATAAATGTTTTCCAAATGTTCTTCATTATGGAGACGTTTCAGCACCTTACACTTTTTTTTTTTCAAGAATTAAGTCGCTTTCTTTATAGCCATATAAAGAACTATCACTTTACGATTTGCATTTCTACAACATTTATCTGAAATAACAAGAAGTAAATATATGAATATGTTTCGTAAGAGTAGTTTTTAAAATGATGAGAAAAAACGCGTAATGTGTCAAAATAGTTTTTTTTGTTCAGAATACACAAAACAGTAACTTTATTACCAGCTTTCCCAATTCACTGCATACATATGTTGTTTAGAGAGAATAATGAATAACTAAGGAAGAAAAAGGAAACAAAAGAGAAAAATCAGAGGTTTTTTTGTGCTCTTATCTGTATGTTGTGATTGGCTTGATATACCTCTTTAATTTTCCTCTAAAACCACTTTTATCAGGCTTGAGGTTTTTTGATGTTCCATAAAACCACGTCACAGGACTATCAACTTTACTTCCCTTCCAAAGAAAGTCATGCTTCACTCCCGAAAAAGAATCCATTACACCGCGAAGGCAGGAATCAGAAGATTGTATGTCACCCCTTGAACGGAAAAGACTACAGAAAAAATATGCATTTGGATATATGTATAGGGAGAAGGGTATGGAGGAGAATCTAGGCATTGGAAATAATCTTGGAATTGGAATCCGGGAAACAATCCAACTTTTAAACGGAATATGGTTTTACTAATGATTTTAATTCTCTAATTCGCAAGCTTTAGCTTACAGCTGACTTTCCGCCTAAAACGGTAGTGTAGGTCCTGTTGCTGTGTGGGAGAGAAGAGAGATGCTGTCGGCTTTCGACCTGCCCTAAACTCTTGTTGGGACGCAAAAGAAATTTTCAGAATTCTCCTCCCCCTTGGCCAGTACGAAACTTCCAGAAAGTGTTCCTTGGAAGCAAAGGGAAGATTACCCG
Organism: Mantis religiosa; assembly: GCA_030765055.1. Taxonomy (NCBI): domain Eukaryota; kingdom Metazoa; phylum Arthropoda; class Insecta; order Mantodea; family Mantidae; genus Mantis; species Mantis religiosa. The sequence goes on along the minus strand of CM060955.1, from coordinate 55,514,199 downwards.
ATTCACTGTTGTTTCCTAGATTTGTTCATGCTGCGTGAGACAAGCATTGTGTACAGGAGGTGATAAAGGTCCACGAGTGACTGGAAGAGAGGAGAGCTGAGTTACACGTCTACCATTTGCGATATTCATAGAGGAAAACTTGTTGATTGACTGAAGGCAAATTTCACTTATAAAAGCACATCTTACAATTTTCGTGATAGACTTTGGTCTACCCTCTCTCTGAATTCATCTTTCCACCGTGTTAAAGATCGTGTCATATCTTTGTGACCCCAAGATTTGTTTTATTATTACAGGAGAGCAAGTTCTTAAACTATACTTATAATGGTTTTTATTGCACGTCTGTTTCATTGGAATATTGTATGTCTCATTGTGTTGCTCATGGTGTGAACCTTTAAAGTACCACCAGAATTTTAGTTCCCTCGTTTCTTCTCTCTAATCTATTTGGATAATGCTATACTGGGAACTGATATGTCTTTGCAACATTTCAGTGTTGTTTCTTTCTGTCTTATTCTTTAATGCTCTATTAGTATTTCCTAACACAATTTGTAATTCAGTAATGTGCGTGTGTTTTCTTTTTATCTTCCTTTTCTTTCTTTTGTGACTGAATAGGTATTTAAATTATGGTATAATGGAAATAAGTTGATGATGCAAACGATTTAAACGAGAAATGTGCTAACTTTTGCTTTCTACTGATCTTAGCTAAAACAACTTTTTCTGACATTATAAATTAATTATTCTCATTATTTTAGTTAATTGATGGAAATTAATTATTTCTCCACACTAGCCGTATAAAGGCTAAGATATTTGATGGATAGGGTCAACATGCAAAATTCAATGTCATGTCCGGGATTTGAACCACGGATCTCCTGGTTTCCGTCCATTGAATTTTTCATATTGACTCTATCCATCAAATATCTTAGCCTTTATACGGCTAGTGTGGAGAAATAATTAATTTCCATCAATTAACTAAAATAATAAGAGTTAAATGATGAAGCCTGGGACTTAAGTACTTACATTAGTAAGTCGCCACAAACGGTGTATCTCGGATGCGAGAGCCCCTACTGGTCTACCGGGGAAATATATGAGTCAACTGGAGAATTTAATGTCAGGAGGACATGTTGGGCATGGTAGCTCAAAGGTTAAGAGCGACTAGACGGAAACCAGGAGATCCGTGGTTCAAATCCCGGCTATGGCATTGAATTTTTCATGTTGAATATATCCATTAATTATTCTCAATTTACAGTACCTCAGAAGTTCTTACAGCAATAGCAAACCAAGTGAAATGTATCAGAAGAAAAAATGTGTGGCTCTCTTTGGGAGGTCCCATGTTCAAATCCCTTTGGCCAACCAAATTTACTGGGCTTACTGGGCTTTTTCAGTGTTTTATTTCAGTTGTCGACTGGATGATCCGGTGGGTGATAGGGTACGTCTCCGGGTTGAGGGAAGCCATATATTCCCGCGTACTAGTCAGCATAGCTAGTTGGAGGTGTGCTAGATCGCCAGGCGCACCCACCGAGGTCATATCGGTAGCCTTCACCTTTTGGTGTTGGCGCGCGTAAGTGGAGTATCTACTTCCATTCCATCTTGTGTCTTTGGACCAGATGGGGGAGCTTGTTAGTAACCCAGGTCTTGCCCTATGGAAAGCCCCACGGAGGACGCCGTGCGCCCTTTGGGAGAGCTCGTATACTCCCTGGTTGAAAGAGGCCCGGGTCTTGATCCACGGGTCCAGGACTAATGGGAGTAGAACCTCTGGACTCAATTGTCAAGGTATTTCCCCCATAGGGGAGGGGATCCGTCCCTTTCAGCTGCTGTGGTGCGAGCGCTTCGGACCGCTAGCACTCGTGGTAGCTCTGACATTACTAGAGGAACCTCGGGCCCAACATTCGAGCCCCTCCCGTTGGGGATATGTTCGGATTGGGTTGGACTCGAGGGGGCAGTGGTTCCCGATACCCGTGGGAGATCGGGTACGTCTCCGGACGGGGTTGAGGAAGCCATATATTCCCGCGTACTAGCCTGCATAGCTAGTAGAAGGTGTGTTAGATCACCAGGCGACCCCACCGAGGTTGATCGGTAGCCTTCCCCTTTGGGGCTGGCGCGCGTAATTGGGTATCCACTTCCATCCGGTCTTGTGTCCATCGGCCCAGATGGGGGGCCTTGTTAGTCACTAGGTCTTGTCCTATGGAAAGCCCCACGGAGGCGCCGGCGCCCTTCGGGGACAGCTCGGTAACTCCCTTGTCGTCAGAGGGGAGTCGGTCTTCACTCTGAGTGGACTGCCCTGGTAGATTCCCTCGCTCTTAATAAGAAATAATGTCAAGGTGTTTGCAGGACTTTATATTCCGAAGTTCCATCTTGAATGAATAGCAACTATAAATAAAAATATATAAAATCACATATCCATAAATAATAATAAATGAAAGTAGTCTGGACGGCCCCTAAATTCATTTTCTATGCACGAGTAGTAGCCGAAGTGCAATTGTCTGGCACTGAGGCCTCTGTGAACACTTGACAAAGCAAGGCGAATGGTATAGAGATGAGATTAAAAAAACTACCGAGGCACAAGCAATATCTTATCAGTTCAAATGCATAAATTGACCATGTAATTAAGACAACTTAAAATAAACGGAAAAGATAAATGCAGGCTTCACTTCTTGATTTTCTGCTAAGGTGTACTTGTAGAACATGCAGTACTGAAAGTTTGTTTGCCGTAAAGTGCACCATGAACATAATGTATGTTATTACTCAGTAGAAATTAAATTTGGGAGGCACCTGGCAGCAACAGCAGCATAAACCTCTTTGGTAATGCCAGCAATAAACTTCGTTAAGTGGAGTGTATCACAAGGGAAGCACGCTGTACAAGAACTAATAAAAAAAGTTAAAGGTCTGCGATTACTGTTCTCGAAGTTTTACCTTCTCTAGCACCTATTTGTATTAGCAGAAGAGCTATTGCATTCCGCCAAGCAGAGATTTCACCAAAATACAGGTTTTAAGTTTCCACGAATAAAAACATAAATTTAGAAAACCGTTAGTATGTGGCCATGAACAGTATAATTTAAAACCTAAATGGCGAATAAATACCAAAATAGGTATGTCGGTTCACATTTGAAGAAATAGACAGAACTTTTAATGAAATTCCCTGTCGCAATATATGATTTACATAGAAAGGCTTTTTCTTGTTTTTTCTTTTTTTCCTCAGAAAGGGTTCTAATAGTGAACTGTTGAAGGTAGTTAAAATAGTATTACAAAATATGTATACAAATCAATTAATATATTGATAGTGATTTCCGAGCTATACTTCTTTTTTGTTTGAATTTTTCAATAATTTTCTCATTTTAACGTTGTCGCACTTAAATTCTTTTCTTGATGTTACGCAAAGACAATTTTCTAGGCAGCGAAGAGTTTTTAAACGTTTGAATATTCCTATGTAAATTCAACGAAATTTATAATGAACTATTTCTGCAAAGTATCTTCTATTTATAAATAACTACGTGGAAAAATAAGCTTCCTAAAAACATTCCACTTTTTAATTGTTATTATTTCAACCTCCTGCATTTTGTGGGCACTGATCATCCGATTGCCATCTGTAATAAAAACTTTAATATTCGGACAACCTGTTCAAACTCAAATTAAAATCATTCTGTAAGTTATAGATGATGTCAGACATATAAACAATATAAGCAGAATAATTTCAAACAGCTAGCATATTACCAGTTCAGCGTACATTACAAATCACATTCACACTACATGTAAGACATGTTGACAACATGTATGAAATAAAGATAGAAAGCTAACAGAAATTCAAATAATAATAAGTTCACAAGAAAAATATAGCCTAGGATATGCTATCCGCACTTCAGAAGTTACCATTAAAAATGCTCCAACGGTTTCCTCTGTGGCCCGCATTCGGAAGGGCCATGTTCGATTCCTGTAGCGAACAGACCTGACCCATAGCTTTTTTCGGGTTTATTCCTGAGTCACCAGGCAAATACTGGGTAAGTTAACTACATCCCCCGAATTTCCTGTCCCTCCATTTCATTCTTCTTCTTCTTCTTCTTCTTCTTCTTCTTCTTCTTCTTCTTCTTCTTCTTCTTCTACTACTACTACTACTACTACTACTTCCATGGATTAGGCTATAGCCTGTTCCAGTCTCACATCGATCCATCGTTTCCTAGGTCGTCCTATTGATTTTCGTCCTTTCGGTTTATATTCCATTATTTGTTTAGGGATTTTCTCTGGGGTCAATCTTCCTAAATGTTAGAGCCAATTTTCTATACATTCAATTAATTTTAATAAAACAGAATTGATTTTTAATTCATTTTTTATGACTTCATTTCTAAGTTGATCTTCCCTTGTACATCCCTTAACAGATCTTAGGAAACACATTTCTGCTGCTTGTATTTTACTAAAATCTTTGCTTCTTAATGTCCATGTCTTGCTTCCATATAGCAAGACTGGGAGTGCCATGACATAATACAATTTTAATTGAGTTTCTCTTCTTGTTTTACCTTTTAGTGTTCTCTTAATTGTTCGAGTTACTGCTTGAAACTTATTTTATGATTTATATCTTAATCCATTTCATAACTTAGGTCGCATCCAAGATACTTAAAATGTGACACTTGTTCAATAAAATTATTCTCAATTAGAATTTTTGTCCTTACCGGGTATTTACCGTGGAATGCCATTACCTTGGTTTTTTATTTGAAATTTTCATATTATATATTTTACTGATTTTATTCAATTCATACATTGTTTTTTGCAGCTTATCCTCATTGTCAAAAATTAAAACTAAATCATCAGCAAACATCAATGTATTTAACGTTCTTTGTCCTATGTTAATACCACTACTTACTTTAAATTTCCATTTGTTTAAAGTATCGTCTAGATATATATTAAATAAAATGCATCCTTAAAGTGAAAATGAAATGTGTAGTGTTTAACGCCCGCTTTTACTACATACGGCACCGCAGGCGCTGACACTGATGATACGTGAGATGAAGATGGAGTACCGGTGGAATCAGATCGCGGGCGAAACCGGAGGTCCCGGAGAAAATCCGCCCCAGCGCCATGTTGTCTGCCACAAATCTCACTTTACGGTCACCTGGAATCGAACCCGGGCCACCTTCGTGAGAGCCAAGCGGTCTAACCACAGAGCCACGGCGCGGCGACTGCGTCCTTGTTTAAGTCCTTGATTTATTCTAATTTCTTCTGTTAACTTCCCATTTACTTCAATAACCATTATGTTATCTACGTATAAACTTTGTATGACTTTAATCAAATGCTCTGGGTAATCTTTTGTCTTTAATATCTGCCATAATTTATTCTGTTCTACTCGGCCGAAAGCCTTCTCAAAATCCACGAAGGCAAGGTGAGTTTCCAAATTAAATTCTATTCTCTTTTCTATCATTTGCTTAAGGATTGATACTTTGTCAACACATGACCTCCCTTTCCTAAACCCACTCTGTTCTTCCATGATTTTTGTTTCTGACATTATTTATAATGTATTACATATTGTTCGTGCATAAACTGTATAGATAGTGTCCATTTCATTCTTCTACATTATCATTTCACACCATCTATCTGGTGGGCTCTTTCAGGGTAGAGGTGTCGGCGGGTGTTTCGGTGGTGCATGGCAAGATGATATGCTCTGAGTGAACCACTTCCTCCTCCGATATTTCGGTTGCCGGTTTCCGAATCGGCTGCTGGGACCACTTCCGAACCACAGTAGGAGGAATGTCCGTTGTCCTGACTCACCGCGGGAGGCCCCTAAGTACAATGTAGGAAAACTGCCTTCTGCTCTGTCGTGATACCTAGAGATGGCCGCCCTCTGTCTCCTCTCGCCTCTTCCTTCATCCCCAGGAAGCCCCAGTTGGGGACTTGGGTACAATAGATCAAGACCGGTCGCCGAGCCAAATTCCCTCCTTAGTTATCTTAATCCTACCATTCAAAGCAATAGTATTCACAATTTTTTTACTGATATACTAAGCACTCATTACATTCCGGAAAATCTTCATAGCTTTGACTACCGATGACAAATTCACATATAATCATTAAGCATTCTGCCATTCACACTATGTCTCCTACATATATAGTGGCAATGATTTCGAATGTTCCAATTATTTCGAAATGATCCAAATGTGCCTAGTTTTGCCCAAATCCATTAAGAATATTGTGGCTTCGTCCAGTTTTGGAAATCCTGACCTCATTTAGTAATCTCGTTCAATCTTCCCTAAGGCTTTGTTGAACCCACGCTGTCAGTTCACTACTAATTTCACTTCACTTTCACTTTACTTTCTTCCACATTCGCTTTCCTTTCTTCCGTGACTTAGTGGTGTAACGAAATACGCTCGACATTGACTTTTCTTACTCGCTTGCTGTTTGCCCACATAATCACAGACTTCTAGAGATTCCCTTTGCTAGAATTTCTTCAACTGTTCGTGCTTACGTGGTCTAGCGCGCGTCTTTTCTGTTTATAGTTACAACTGCGCAGCACGACCGCCTGCTAGCTTCTGAGTCATAGAATTAAAATGTGTTGCCTTTGAATCCGGGCTGCTGAAAAAAATAAAAGTATTATAAATATATATATAATATATATATATCCATTATATTATCCCTTCACATCATCAGCTATTTAAATTTAAATTATTTAAATTTATTATCAGCTGTATGTTTAAGTAGAGCTTCCTGTATTTACAGGCTGTCAGTATACACAAAGCATACCTATTTCATAGCAGTATTTTAAAATTGAAATCAGAAAACCAAGGAGCATATAAATCGATAAAAAGTGAGTGTAATTCCATAGTGTTGGTCAAGTTATTAGATAGATACTTGCAGAGAGAGTCTCACTACACATTTTATTTAAGTACAACGCGAATGCAGGAGACTTGAAACATTAGTGCTTTGAAAATGAATCACTCTATTTGGCCTTGAGATTCCATATTATTTGCATACAATCTTGAGAAAAAGTGAACGATGGCCAAAAGAAACCCATTGCAATGAATTTGTGTAGAAACGTTTATATAAATTGTTTTAATGAGGTTTATAAGTGACATGGTAGGCTTTTAGGCATCGCTTTGGATTTGGCAGTAATAGATATGAAACAATAAACAAAAGTCATAAAACTAAACAGGAACTTTCAACCAATTTGTAGAAAATGGAAAACCAGTCCATGCTTGGAAATATCCAATACATACTGTATTTTATTTAAAACAAATAGGGAGTTTTGAGAAAATAAAACATAGCGGAAGCTTTATGCATATATGTAGAGTGCTAGATTTTTGGGGTACTTTAGTATCGAAGTTTGGTAAGAGCTGCACTTAAAGACTAAATTTTCTATTTATTTGACATTTCACTTTAGGTAATTCTGTTTATTCGTACACACGTACGGACCTTTATCTTATCGTGATCTTTGAGCTCAGTAGACGTCTGAACATGCTCTTCTGATGAAATATCCTTACTATATAGGTATTTTCTAAAGTTATGTCATAGCAAAATTAAAAGGGAATTGAAAACTTTGTTAGATGACGTATTTGTAATAACATAAAAATACAGCATAAGTACGCCCAAAATATATAATAATTACGAAAAACATTATTTTACATAAATTTTGTAATTAATGCGTGTTTTCTGTAATAAGTATTAGTTTTGCATGTTTTCCCTGTTCTAAAAACGTATGAAAGATGTAAATTATGAACAGAACTTCAATATTAAATATATGCAGTGATAGTATTGCGCATATCAACATGTGGTGCTTTAGGCTAAATTGTACAGTAATTTTAAGAAAATAAAAATAGCTAATTTTTTTACATAAATGGCAACTTTGGCAGAGCAATGTTCTTTGGCTTCGAATTGAACGAGTAATTAAATTACCCTGTATGAAAACAATTTCTTCCTGCATCGATTAGATCTTGCCTATTCCGGTCTCATAGTTGTTGGGTTCATCATTTTTTGGTCATCCAGTGGATCTCCTTTCTCTCCGTTAGTTGTTTGGTGGTTGTTTTTTTTTTTTCAAACATTATTCTTATCCATTCGCCAAGATGAATTATCCATTTTCTTCTATAATTTTCCACTTCGTCTAATACGAGTGACTGCACATTTAACTATTTTTTCTTTAAAAAGGAATGAGTCAATTGGTTTCATGGACTAAAGCGAAACTAGTTATTTCTTTTCCGTTTAAAAGAAACTGCATTCCTATTTCCAATGTAGTTTACGTGAATTTTCAGAACTCCATTTTCTGTATACCATACGTAGCCCAAATTTCCAGTGTCAAGTTTCACGAAAAACACACAGAAGGTGAGATCAACATAACTATCATATCTAATACGGAACGAAGTTTAAATGTTTCAAATAACCTATAAACTGTGAATTTATTAGGAGTAATGTCCTAGAAAATGTCTATATAAAACCATGCTGGTAGTATTGATTGAATATGTTCAAGTACCACTTAAAATAAACACACTCTGTTCTGTAATATACAGAATCATTGCGTCAACAGGCTTAACATAAAGTTATTTTCACTCTCATAATGTTAAGAAATGTTAGATTCAACTACCGATATCGTTATATTCCTTAGGAAATTAGACTATGTAGGCTATTGCAGAGCAAAGCTCTTTAAACCATTCCTGCTACAAATCATGACCGCCGATTGCATGCTTTATGATAAGCCCAATAAAAACTGAAATTTATTTAAAACTGGAAATTTTAAAGTAAAAAACAACGATTATTTCAGAAGTGATTATAAGCTACATCATTCTTATTTTTGTATTATATACTTATTTAACAAAAGAAGTATAGTACGCCATTCAAAATTTCGATACCGAGGTTTAAACAGAAATGTAACTTTCGTGACTATTGAATTCAAAAGATAATATATGAATAGCACAACTGAAAATTGAAACATCCATACTTCGTATTTAAATTCAACTTCTTCAAATATCCAACATTAACATTTACGGAAACAGAATAAAGAAGAAAAAAGAAATGAAAAAATGAAAGAAAAAGAGAAAAACACTTCCAATCCCTGAGTAATATTTTCAAGTATAAGCACAAATTTTAAATTCATTTTCTTATAACTATCCGACATGTACACAAATAAGGCAAAAAAGGAAAGAAAAAGAAAACAAAAACGAAAGAAAAGGGTCTCACATCCCAGAGTAACATTTACAAGTATATGTACAAATTTAGTAACTTTTTCCAAAACTAGCATAAATTATTTTGCCTAACAAAGCATAACTTTACATGACTTTTAAGACAAATGACATACCTATCTTGAGCTTTCTTTGAATAGCTTGTGTATTTGAATTACCTTGCATTATCTGGCAACCGGTAAGACCTGAATAATTTCGACTCAGACCTAATACCTTATAGCACAAAACGTACCTCAAATACTTTTTACATGTATAAACATTTCCCATTTCCGAGATGCTTCTTGTTGTTGGTTTGAAGTTGTCCCTTACGTATCCTTTCCTCGAAGAGAAATCAGTTATTCAATTTTTTTATCCTTTATACGCAAAGAGAATAGAGTTTCAATCCAATACATAGGGTTTAGCTCTTGAATGCCTTGAATACCGTTTGAGTCTACTGTATTTAACTACACCCATTTTACTGATAGCGAAATATGGAATAAAACCTTTTTCCAAATTTAGACAGATAGAGGCAGGCTGAAAAGTTCAATGTCATGGCTGGGATTTGAACCATATATCCCCAAATCTCCGTTCACTTGCTCTTAGCCATTGAACTAGAGTGGCCAACATGCAGTCGTGACACTATATTCTCCAACCGACTCCTATGTTTCCTAGTAAACCACTAGGGATTCTGATATACAATGAGGATAGTATTTTTGTCAGAGTAGAATTATCTGCTGGAGAATTATATTCTCCTATTGCCCCCTATGTATCCGTGTAAACCACTAGGGATTCTGATATACAATGTGAATTGTATTTTTGTCAGAGTAGAATTGTCAGTTGGAGAATTGTTTTCTTCAATTGACTCCTTTGTTTCCTTGTAAACCACTAGGGCTACTGATATACGATGAGATTTTATTTTTGTCAGAGTAGGATTGTCAGTTGAAAAATTATAATCTTCAATTGACTCCTATGTTTCCTTGTAAACCACTAGGGATTCTGATATACAATGAGAATTATATTTTGGTCACAGTAGAACTGTCAGTTTGGGAATTATATTCTTGAATTAAATCCTATGTTCCCTGGTAAAGCACTAGGGATTCTGATATACGACGAGAATTGTATTTTTGTCAGAGTAGAATTGTCAGTTGGAGAATTATGTTCTCCAACTGACTCCTATATTACCTGGTGAACCACTAGGGCTTCTGATATAAAATGAGAATTGTATTTTTGTCAGAGTAGAATTGTCAGTTGGAGAATTATGTTCTACAACTGACTCCTATATTTCCTGGTAAACCACTAGGGCTTATGATATACAATGAAAATTGTATTTTTGTCAGAGTAGAATTGTCAGTTGAATAATTACATTCTCTAATGGACTCGTATGTTTCCTTGTAAACCACTAGGGATTCTGATATACAATGAGAATTGTATTTTTGTCAGAGTAGAATTGTCAGTTGAATAATTACATTCTCTAATGGACTCGTATGTTTCCTTGTAAACCACTAGGGATTCTGATATACAATGAGAATTGTATTTTTGTCAGAGTAGAATTGTCAGTTGAATAATTACATTCTCTAATGGACTCGTATGTTTCCTTGTAAACCACTAGGGATTCTGATATACAATGAGAATTGTATTTTTGTCAGAGTAGAATTGTCAGTTGAATAATTACATTCTCTAATGGACTCGTATGTTTCCTTGTAAACCACTAGGGATTCTGATATACAATGAGAATTGTATTTTTGTCAGAGTAGAATTGTCAGTTGAATAATTACATTCTCTAATGGACTCGTATGTTTCCTGCTAAACTACCAGGATTTCTCATATACAATGAGAATTTAATATCACGACGGCATGTTGGCCAATTTAGCTCAATGGTTAACAGCAACCGGACGGAGACCACCAGGTCGGTGGTTCAAATCCTAGTCATAGCATTGAATGTTTCAGATTATTTATCTATCCCAATCTTAGCCTACACACGACTGGTGTGGAAGAACGAGTACATTTCTTTCTCCAAATATTTATCTGGATTAAGATGTTAAAATGAAGTAGTTACAAGAATAATCATTTGTAATTATATTTGTGTAAGAATGAGTAGAGAAAAATCATGTAAGTGTAACATAGGATTCTTTAGAATGTTTACATATGAATATCTAAACATCTGGGAATTTCGAGAGGTGTTGCCTTATATGTCTGAAGAAAAGCGATTTTTTTTAGTTAAGAATTTTATACGTAAACTTACGAGCACAAATCATCTAATCTGTTTTATTTTTGTAGTTAGTTTGGGAATAAATGCTTCACGGTCTTCTGAAGAATGGAATCCCCGGATGGAACTTGAACTTCCACAGCTTAGATAAACTGTAAACAAAGTAAACTTTACTTGAAATCAACTTAGTTAAAATATTGAATATTTTGTTAGTAAACGACGCTATCAGTTGCCGGGATTACATCAATGCTGTCGGTGTGCCGAAAATTTGACCTTTGGACCTGCTTTACATGCCAGTTAATATGTTGACGTGAGGCTGTCACTTTTAAGCACATTTAATAACCCTCGGTCTGGTCTGAGATTGAACCCGGGAACTTGAGAACAATAAGCAAGTATTTAATAAAATAAGTTAACATTTCTAAATTAGATTACAAATTGTAGTGCTTATAAGGCAAGTAATCAAAGGTTGGGGTTAATAACATTAGCGGGTATATAACTTACGTAACTTAACCTTTCCAAAATATAATTATACGTAAGGAGCCGTATCCGTTTTGAACTGATGCTAAAGCTTTGGTTCTGACCTTGTTTCCTTTTGAAGCATAACATAATGTAATATAATGTGTGACCTTCCATCAGTTTCCCAAGTGTGTTGTGAGTTCGCTACACGTACGTTGGTATTTGGAAAATATAATGTAGCAGCATAGTCAACTGACAAAATATGACAGCTGAATGCAACACACATTACTTTTATGCAAATCAAAGTTATTCGAAGAGACATCCCTCAGTTCCCGTCGCGACCGCCTTTTGTTCTATTTTCTCTGCAAAATGTTGAGAGGAAACTATAGTAACAGTATAATGTAAAGATGGGTATATAAACATGTGAAATGTACCTTTGTTCGTATTTTAGTTACAGTGAACAATTTTTCTAGAGCTAGAATTTCTTGAAGAAAAAGAATAATGCTGTAAAAATATGAATAGCTTCGAAAGCCATGGAACATGTCATCAGTCCTTCAGCCCTTCTCATGGTCTTTGTTATTCTTAGCTCTGTTAAAAAAATTGATGTATGCACTCATATGATTTCTGTATTCATGCTTGTAAAACTAAATTTAAAAATGCTTGTTTCTTTTGAATGAATGTTAACCGGGATAGACGTTTTTAGAAACGTTATTATTTATCTTTTAGTTAATTGATGGAAATTAATCATTTCTCCACACTAGCCGTATATAGGCTAAGATATTTGATGGATAGAGTCAACATGAAAAATTCAATGCCATGGCCGGGATTTGAACCACGGATCTACTGGTTTCCGTCCAGTCGCTCTTAACCTTTGAGCTACCATGTCAGGAAGGCACGTTGGCCATGGTAGCTCAAAGGTTAAGAGCGACTGGACGGAAACCAGTAGATCCGTGGTTCAAATCCCGGCCATGGCATTGAATTTTTCATGTTGACTCTATCCATCGTTATTATTTATCCTTTGTATAACACAATACATTCTACCTGACTGAAATGGTTTCATATGAAGCAATTTTTCAAAATACGGAAACAGAATTTGAATTTTAGTTAATTGATGGAAATTAATCATTTCCCGCAGTAGCCGTTTATAGGCTAAGGTTTTTTTATGTATAGAGGCACGTTGGCCATGGTGGCTCAAAGGTTAAGAGCGACTGGACGGAAACCCAAAGATCCGTGGTTCAAATAACGGCCATGGCATTGAATTTTTCATGTCGACTCTACCCATCAGAAAGCTTAGCCTATATACAGCTATTGTGAAGAAATGATTAATTTCCATTAATTAACTAAAATAATAAGAGTTAAATGAAGAAGCCTGGGACTCAAGTACTTACGACAGTAAGTCGCCACAAACTGTGTATCTCGGATGCGAGAGCCCCTAGTGATCTACCGGGGAAATATACGAGTCAAATGGAGAATTTAATGTCAGGACTGCACGTTGGTCATGGTAGCTCAAAGGTTAAGAGCGACTGGATGGAAACCAGGAGATCCGTGGTTCAAATACCGGCCACGGCATTGAATTTTTCATGTCGACTCTATCCAGCATTTAAATGTTTTTTTCTTAGTAGTAAGCTCTAATGATTTAAAAATGAGTAAATAAATAAAGGGGAGATGGAAGCATGAACAGCAAACTTTCAAGAATTCCCTTTAGCTAAAATTTAGGAAAGGTTTAAACTTTTAATAAATAAGAGGCATTTGGAAAACAGATAATCAATTTGGATATTGTGTAGGTTAGTTAGTTTTACAATGCTGTATTAATTTTACCCATATTTTTTAATTTCTTGATATCCAAAGTGTATGCGAATGAGACTATATAAAGAAAAATTTCAAAGTATTCGCAGAATAAATAACACATTTTATTTATCTTGTCAATTATGAAGTACTAATTATCTGTCCAAGTTGCTTGAATACATTTTTATACTGAAACAACGATTTAGTTTATTTTATTTATCTCATCACGATCTTAATAAAATAATTATATATTTTATACAGAATCCACCATTTTACTCTTAATTTGGTGCAGACCCGTATACTCCCAATAACTGACGGAAGATTCCGTGATGTTCATGCATACGGTTCTAAGCCATCGGCGTAACTTCCTTAACCTTTCTGCGATAGTCTTCCAAATTCTGGAAAATTTACATAAAGTATACCATGGCAGTGGAAAAAGCATTGATCAGAAAACTCGGGTAACTGTGGTATATGAAAGTTTAAACCCTTACAGCTTCTCTTTAGTACCGAAATTATTTAATAACATAATAGGTACATGACTGTCAGTGTTACATCCGTAATACACTCGTATACAATAACATTCAGACAAAGCTAGGGAATGTGTGCAAACAAGTTGTCGTTTCTGGAAAAACATAGTCACTGACCGGGGAGAAAAAGAATCTTCTCGATTATTAATTAAAGAATATCTGCTCATTGGTTTCTAAACCTCACCATATTTCCGAATTTTTCTCTTCTTCTGTTTTCTCCTTTACTCTTTAATTGCATTGTTATCGCAAACATCACAAGGTTATAAAGTGATTTGATTCTCTTTTGTCTTGCAGAATTTAAATGCAAAATAGTGGCCATCTATACAAACGCACACACCCACAAGCAAAATCTTATGCACGTTTGGCTCGAAAAAAGTTTCCGAAGTCCTATGTCGTATTTTCATGATTCATATTCTGATTCCCAATTAAAAGTGAAGGCCTCCTTCACACTTATTTATTTTACAACCTCAATGTGCATATGTAACCATATGGGCTTGGTAAATCCTTTTTCAATCTTTTAGAAGTTGATGAAATAAAATTACACATAGTGTTTCATAACTGTGTTTCAAATCACCACTTTCTTTTAAACTTATTATTGTAGTTTCCAATATGAAAGGATTATCAAAATTGGTTGCTTGCTTGACTTCTCATATTAACCAACATACACACACCCAATCACATAAACCTTTTTCCCTTACTGCCCCATCTTTGAGATAAGCAGATATCCCTCGTGTATTAGAAGAGTTGCAGAATGCTAAGGGGTAGATCCACTTAAAATGACGGCAGTGGCATTACGAATTTTATAATGCAGCGAACGTCGCGAGGCAGTTCCCAGACTTTAAATAGCGTGTGTAGTTCGTGGTAATAGACAAGAATAATGTAAAAACAGAAAAAGTCTTATAATTGTTTTTAGTTTATGTTAAACAACTTTTTTTAGAGAAAATTTCACCCTTTAGATTGGCAAATTATTCAGCAGCTTTTACTACACTTTTCCGTAACTGGCCATAGTTATTATTACATTCTCCATTACGTGCTTAGAGTATCTAGGGAAAGTATTGTAGACACCCAAAAATTAAATTTCAAGATTTCAATGCACATACAAGATTTGCAGTCCCCTGAATTACAAAAAGTATTTCAGGAAAAGACCCGAACGCACATGTGTGTATGTGTGTGTGTGTGGTGTGTGTGTGGGGGGGGGGGGAGTATGTACAAGAACAAGATAACTCAAACATTAAATAACAATATAGAAAATGATTACTCACTCAGATATCTGAGTGAGTAATCTCAAAAAATGTTTGACAACTACTCATTTTCTATATAAAAGATATCTCACTTTTAATAACTTGACAATGTCTTCTTTAAAATTAAATAACAAACTTGGTACTTTATTTCGACATTTTCCAAGTATGCGATAAGAAGATTTTCAAGGAAACCCACCCCACCCCGATTATTCTTTCAAGGGGAAATTCTTCGACAATTGTGAAATTTACTAAAATAACTCTCGCAGTTTTATTTGCAAATACTTAAAATATTTTTATGAATTTAGAATTCATCTACATTCTGGATAATTTTTGCATAAATTAAAAACCTTAAGAATTAGATCAATTCTTACTACATAAAAGTGCAGATTTCTTTAAAACACACAACTTACAGATGTAAATTTTGTTTTTGGTGGTGTGGATGGTTTCGAAGCTATTACACATTACGACTATTTGCCTGAATTTTCTAATACAGTTGTGCTAAAATGGAAAGCTGATAATAATTTTTAACGCTTGTTCGTGCAAAGAGAACTTTTCTTTTTCTCTTTACTTTCTTTTCTTTTTATTTCTTTTTTACTGTTTCTTTTTTTTAATTTACGTCCTCCAACGTTAAGTCATATCGGACGATGAATGAAATGGCTGAAATTGCGCTTAAATGAGTCCGCGATCCATGGAGCTTACAGCTACCCGATATTCGTCTTTCAGGATAAGGGAAAACTTCAGATAAAGAAACCTTAATCGGGCAACTCACCCTAACCGAGATTCGAACTCAGGTTGGTTGAACGTGAGGCAGACACGCTGCAAACTGCGCTACGGAAGCGGGCGTGGAAAGAAAACGGAATGTAATCGACGTCACAAGCAACCAGGTCTTTAAAGAGTCGACTATCCCTTAAAGCATGACCGGCAAGATGCGGCGCAAGTCTTTACCCCCACGGTGATCCCTTCCTGTTTCTTTCTATCTGGCATGTTAGAAACAGATGGCGTGTGCCACAGCGGCCCTCAGTCGTGTTTTGAACGTAATCAAACGCAAAAGTTTAAACGGAAGGTTTGGCTAGGAAACTACAAAGACGGTAAATGACACTAGAGAATATGAGTGAAGGATATAGCGACAATTTTAAACAGCTCAAATTGGTATTGTCAGAGATATTACTCACATTATTGACCATAGCCATTATATATGACATTTTAATCAAAAGCAAATGAACCTTTTATAATAAATAAAATTAATATTAAAGCAATCCACTGAGCGTTTTCCTGCTGAATGCCGGCCTCACGCCCACATACGCAATGTAGAGATGGCCAATTGTCCAACCGATAGAGGAAAGAGATGTATTCAGCATCTCGGTACCTTCACACGAAAAGTTAAAATAAAATTTAATTGCAATATTTTCCCAGGTAAAGATAGTTTGTGCTGGGTAATTCCTTTGAAAATGTTTTTGTGGCATTCTTGGAAGACACTAAACTTAAATACTAAGGTTTTCGTTGCTGTGTCATGGTCTTCTTTTATTCCGAACACAAAAACAAATGGAGATAGCTGCACGATTATAAGAATACTTGTAATGTAATTGAAATAATTACCTTCGTTGGAAACTTCATATAGAATTTTATGAATTTTTGACAAATTTTACAGCAAACGTTATTAATCAAAGCTTCACGGATGTTCAGCCGTGTCATATTTAATTCCTGAAGAAGGTC
This sequence comes from Mantis religiosa, assembly GCA_030765055.1. NCBI lineage: Eukaryota > Metazoa > Arthropoda > Insecta > Mantodea > Mantidae > Mantis > Mantis religiosa. The sequence goes on along the minus strand of CM060955.1, from coordinate 55,497,152 downwards.
ATGGAGCGTGGAATGGCCGAAAGCTTGATATTAGTAAACTTGACACGGGTGATCACCCATTAAGCTTCGATTAATAAGGTAAAGATGTAAAATACTATGATAACTGTCACATGATCTCCAATATCGTTCGAATTATATTCTACATTTACAACTTCTTCCACGAGTTAGAAAGCTTGTACATTTATATAGCTTTATAGATATGGCTTCCAAAAATTTAGTTTAATTTGCTTAGTAAGCTTTTAAGATTTTTAATTTAATGTCAACAAAAATAAAATGGAATCACTATTGACAACAGTGATTTGGATGCTTGTACAGTACCGGACAATTCAGTAAATTGCTTGCATCCATTTAATGAATTAGAATGTCACTCTATGTTGAAAATTTTTATCCTGCAGTTCCATAAAATTTCATTATTGGCGTAACTAACGTATACTTACTGTAATTGCTTATTTTATATATTAATCTTACAGCTATTAAATGTATTTTAGGTGCCAAGAGCTCCATCCGGTGTCACTTAATGTAGCTTGAGTGCTAAGAAAATCGTTCGTCCCTAATATTAACTAACTCAAGGAGTCCTAAGTTCGAATCAATATGAGGATAAATTACTTCCGTAAGCTGTTTTCTGAGGCTTTCTTTATTCTGAAATACGAATGTTTGATGACTAAGTTCTATGAACCCTGGACTGTCTTGAGCATCATTTCGCCCATTATGAGCATCATTTCGTCCGATATGATCTAAACTGTTGAGGCCTAAGAACATTAATTTAAAAAATCATCCATTTTAGTTTCCATTTTTTATTTTTACTCCCTATATGCTTAGTGAACTATACATTATTAGTATATTGATAGGGATATGGTCACTACCTAATGAATCGAACAATATAGGTACTATGAGTGAGCACAGAATCTGTTTAGTTTGAACTTCCCATTAAATGGATTGAATTGTTGAATATGTCGATATCGCTCTTCGGCTTTTTCTTGCAGTGTGGAAAGAGTATGAAATTGTTAAGTCTCTAACAATTGCGTTTCCTTTACTTATATCATCAGATAAATATGTAATCAAAATACTTCTGTATAGGTTTACCTAAACTAAAACGAAACAGAGAAGTAGATTTTTGTAACAATAGTTTGTAGAAGCTACATAAATATAAACTATATTTAATGGAGAATACTCAGTGAACGTGACGCGACAAATCTTCATTATTTTCAGCTTTGCTTTCTAAATGCATCAGTGAAATGTCGTGTAAGAGAATCAGCCATAATATACTTTATAGCTCCAAATGGACTACCAAGGAAACGCAGACTTGTTCCAAAATGAAACACTGTGTTCTAAATGAATCGGATGTATGTTTCAGTTGAACGAGAGATCGTCAACAGCTGAAGACGCTTCATCACTATTGTGTAAGGTGTTGGATATGTGTTTCAGCGCAAGTACCACGTCGAGAGGTATATTCAAAAGAAGGCGAGGAAACATCAGTATGGCGTCCTGGATCTGGTCCGCACTCCAAATCTAAGATGCAAAACCCTTATAGTCACATTCATATGGTGAGTACGAGCGAAGTATATCTCCAGTGATGTACTGTCAAATGAACCTCGTGAGCTTTGCCGCAAATTCACATTTGTTATTTAGTATAGCGTGATACAAAATGCAAGACAAGGTGTACCACATTCAAAAAAGGTGACACATTCCCCTGAATCATTCTCCTCCAATTCACTGGAAATATATTATGCTGAAGACAAGAGGGCTGAGCTTATTTATTATTACCGACATAATTAGTAGCATTATGTTACGGGCTACTTTTTAAACACTATCAAGGTCTTCTGTATTACTCTTACAGAAAACCTCATACAATACAACACACATGCAAAAATACAATGAAACTTGTACATGCTTAGGCTTTCACTGCCGGCATTAATCCAATAGAATGTATTTCCCGGGCTTGTGGAAAGTACCTAGCTAGAATAATCTGAAGATGCTCGTCGGAGATATGAGTGAAACGTCAGGAGAATATTCATCCTCTGGACCACGGCCCACAAGCCCGGGAAATACATTCTATTGGACAATGAACCATATTATGCATATAAACCAAAAGCTCAAGATGCTCATTATCAGTGTGATATGTTCTGTTTAATTAATCTAGACTCAAAACATATATAAATAGCACAGTGGTTTGGCTGGAATAAAGGAAGGTACTCGTACCTTTGATGATCTATGAATGTGGACCTTTTGATAGGCTTTACTATCTGACTTTATTTATCTGTATTTAACGTGTATGCTGAAATACCTTACTTAGGGAAAAAAAAAGAATAACTATTTTACGGTCGTATCACCAATGCAAATAATACACAACTTAATTTCTCTGCAGAGTTATTGATTCTATCTTTATCTTCCAATACTGGTTGTTTTCCATAGATATTCAGAACAACAAAAGTTCGCATGACAATTTCGATGCATAAACAAGGAATATGTTTAACAAAAAGTATTAAACGAAAGACAATGCTAAGCGAGGTTTAGCCGGGAACCGAAACATTACCTCTTATATACTAGTAAGTGCCGAAACAATTCAGTGGCTCTTTCTTAGAGGCAATAATTTGAGTTTAAGAATGTCACTTACACGCATCAACCCATCCAGGAAGACTACCGAAACATTCTAGCGCCCCTGGTGATCTGCTACTAGCTCTACAGGCTGGTACCCGGGATTCTTTTAGAAGACCCAACCTTGCCTGGCGGCTAAGCCGGATCTACCAAATACCCGTGAGTGGCAGGAATCACTACCCCTTCGAGACCAACCCAATCCGAACAGCTTCCATTCAGGAGAGGCTCGAATGTTCGGCGCTGCTTACTTCTTAGTAACGTCTGAAGTATCACGGCTACTGGGGGTCCGCTGCAACTGAGAGGGTGGGAATCCCTCCCCTATGGATAAATGACAGATAAGACTAACATAAACATTTCAATTCCCAAATTACCATTAACCTATTTATTACACGACAGAGCGTTGATAGGTATCGATCTTCAGGTGACCAGCGCTGTGAGCGTCTCTTATCAGGTCTTATCTGGTAGATTAGAAGAGTGAAATATTATTAAGTTGATGTACAGTAAGTTACGATACACAAATAGAGCTGCCGATGAATGGCACGTTGCTGTCCAGAAGACATGATTATATCTAAACAAAGTATACATACACTGGACTCGCCAAGTATGTGCGATAAGCTGAGGTACACATCTCTGTTTTGGGAATTTTTCCCGATACGCTTTCTCGCTCTGCCAAGTAGTAACTAAGCTACTAGGTTCAATCACTTTAGCACCCTCAGGTTCTAAAAAATAATATATCATAGAAATCATTCTGTTTTTTTTTTTTTTTTTTTTTTTTTTTTTTTTTTTTTTTTGTAATCTACGTCCTCCAACTTTAAGTTATATCGGACGATAAATGGAATGGGTAAAATGATGCTCAAAGGAGCCCGGGGTCCATAGAGCTTAGAGTCACCCGACATTCGTCTTTCGGGATAAGGGAAACCCCGGAGAAAACCTTATCCAGGTAACTCACCCTGACCGAGATTCGAACTCGGGACCTCTTGAACGTGAGGCAGACATACTACCATTTACGCTACCAAGGCGGGCATTCTCTGTTTCTTACGCCATCTTTATATATGACTCATGATAAATTCCAACTCAGTTCAACTACATTCGAACTCCTCCATAGCCTGAAGAGCAGCTAGTTGGTCCAAACAGTGCTCACATTATGGATAGATATCCCAAAGAGCGCTTGTAGACTAACAAAATTACACCTACTCCTTTCCTTGCTAAAATGATTGCAGTATCGTAGCTTATAACACCCGAATGCCCTGGACATTACAAAGAGTAACATGTACTTATTCAGAGGCCTATCCAACATTCCCAAACCAATTTCAAAATTCTTTTCAGGACAAAGAACTTTTAATAATTTCTGGCTACTGGAACACATATATTCATTTCGCATACTGGCAAGTAATTTAGATGTATATTAAGCACAAGCCTACATAGCAAGGATCACAGCTTTCAAGACAGTGGAATACGTATTCAAAGATCAAAGGAGTCTTGCATTAGGTTTCCCAATACAGCATCTGTAAGACTGATACATGATCTTTAAAATAAATGGTGCGACAGCCTATATAAGGTTAAGACCTACCAAACCGATTGCCGGCCTCACGCCCACATACGCAAGGTAGAGCTGGGTGATCATCCACGGTGGGGGGATGTGGTCAGCATCTCGGCACTCCCAGCCGGAAAGTTGACCAAGGTCACTTACCTATCGTAAGCTCCTCAATTTCTTCACGATTGTGAGTGAGCACCGGTTCTATACCAGGGACTTGAAATCCGCACTCGCCGGGGTGGGATTAATCCCGGACCGCATTCCATGGTAGGGAACCAAAGCATGATGCCTTAGCTCACTACGCCACAGCGCAGGTCGATGCATGATCTTAAGTCATTGAAATATTATTGGAGGCTTAATTTGTATTTATTTCTAACTCTGTCAAGTCACTGATTGGGTAATTGGGTATTGTAGTATAATTACTTGAACTTCCTTCTCAGTTATTTAGTTTCCAAAAGCTTTAACTTTCTACGCCACCCACCTTTACCAGTTTTGAGGAAGTATCGTATTTCACCCAGAAATGTAATATCTATACCTCAATGGAAACACATTTAGAGTTCCACTTTAATTAAAAGCGTTAAGTATGATCCAATAACTCGAAACAAAAATCTATTTTTCAAAAAGGGATCTAATGGCTCTGACAAAACTGCCCCACATTTGATACACTTTGATAAAATTTGGTCAAATATAAAAAATTTGAGTTTCTGCGCATAGCTTATGAACTTACCTTTGGGGGAATCTGAAGCTTAGTAGACAGAGCAGCTGATTGCAGTACGAGAAGTCCTGGATTCGATTGCCTGCTTGGGACAGTATTTTTTTCTCTAGCCAATATAATTCCCTATCCTCTGTAAAATTTGGAATTAGGAATGAGTGTGCGAATGTGTGTGCGTGAATGTGTATAAGTGTGATTCAAACAAATCCTTGTAAACATCTTTGTAAACAAAGAAACATAATTGTAAAAATACTCTTAATCGTCCATTGCATTTAGAGGTGATTTAATTAAACAATTAAATGATTGAATTTTATATAATTCTTACAAAACAAAGCAATCTTGATATAAGTAGCAAACTTATTGTGGTATTTGTACTTCTTTTCTAAGTGTTTGAAGTTTCAGACATAGTTTTTTCATCTTTAGGCTTTGAAGATCAGTGTGGAAAAGCAAATGTTAAGTACATAGTGATAATGTAAACAGTTGTCAAATAACTAATGCTAAATTGTAATTGGAATTTGTTTAGTTTAGTAATGAATGTATCTCTTGCAGTTTTCTGTACATGAAACGGTGTTTTAGATTACATCCCTCCAGACTACGGAGCTATAATTTGACCTGAGGTATTGAGATGTTAGTTTTAATTTTACAGCTACTTTGAATTCAAGAGAAAAGTTCGCAGCCATATCCTCAGGTAAAACATCAGCATATTCATCGTGTTGGAAGCTATCTTGTTAAAAGTGATGCGATTCATTATAAGATGCTGGTACCAGTTCCACTCTTTGCGATTACCTAACCCTTAAGTTGATAAATGTTCTTTCCTTAGCAGGTTATCGACTACCACAAGATAGATAGCCACGAGGGTTGCGGAAGGAGGACTACCATATGTTCTCTTTCTGGACGTTTCCTGGATCATACATACTTCATTTATACCTTTGGCTCTTCCAAGAGTTACCAGGACCCTAATAAAAAACAGAAGAATTTATCGTTACCTTGTTCCTGTCATCAGTCAGTTAGTGTCCGAAATTGGATTCCTTAGCAGCATTTCGCCCATTAATTAATAGAAGCTGCACCAATTGGTCGGAAATCCTAACATTTGTTACCACTGCGGGACAGTACATTTTAAGACTTATAGAAAACGTGCAAAATATATAATTCGTATGACATACATACCCTGACCGTCTGCACTCATTAAGTTAATCAGAAATATATCTATGTACGCTAAGCTAGTTATAGCTTAGAGTTTTATTCAATATATGTAGTTCCACCATAGAAATTCTGCTCTATTATGTGTTTCAAATGCGAAGGCGTTTGTCCTTGAGTGCTACTAGATGAGCAACCAATCGGAGTCCTGCAGTGTTGTCGTATTCCATTCCCGCTAAGTGATGTGTGCTGAGCACCAACTGAATCAATCTGTATGAAATACTATTCGCGCCAAGACAAAAATTAAGATTTTGCGAAAACTGATCCATGTGGAAGGTAGAGAGTAATGTATCTAACATATCCATCAAAATTTAATATTTTTAGCTCAAATGGTTTTTATAATACAATAAATAAACCACTATTACCTGTATTATAGCGATAAATCGCGACGTAAGCACTGTATGAATATCATTATTGATTGGCATGTATGCGTGTACGTATATTTCTAATTACTCAGAACTGAAACGTAAATGTTTGACATGATGTAATAAAATAATTACTTTAAATAATCCAATTCGAGCGAGAGGAAACAATAAATATCCGGCTGCCCTGGCAGAACGTGTCTGGTCACATTATACCTTTGTTTAAGAATGGTTCGTAATCTCTATTTACTCTAGAGAGTTCAAAGTGGTTGGTGTGTATGTATGTACATATACTTTTAATTATTCAGAACTGAAATTTAAACCACTGACACAACGTGATAAAAGATTTACTGTGAATAAGTCAAGGTGTTAAATTCGAAAAAGAGCAAACACTTCATTTCCTGTTAGCCTGTGGAATGTTGTATGCGTATGTTTATGAATGAATGCTGGATAAGATGTGTTTATTTACTCTGGAGAGTTCAGATCAATGTTATTCAGTTGTTCTTTACACAACAGTAGAGTAAGAGTTAAGTAGTGCAATGGCTACTTGAGATAAATTTTGTAATGAGACAAAAGGGCAGGTATTGCGAAGTCAGGCTTAAAGTATCTTTAAGGTGTACACGTTCTTCAAAAAGTTTTCGGAAACAGAAACTAAAAATGAGTTACTGCAGGGACGACTTCCGTTTAAAAACACGGAAAGAATGTATCAGTTGGATCAACTTGCAATTGAAACGGGACGCGAGGTAAAACACCTCCCGCCTTACCTACCACTGTCAATATAATCCAATTGTGTTGGTGTGGGTTCAAATAAAAAGGGGGATTGCAATCGCTGCCGTAGGTAGCACGCACTGCTACTTTACCCCCGACTAATAGGAGTGCTTATAGCGGGAGCGCTACAGGCTGCAATAAAGCTGCATCCAGTTCCTTTCTTGCCTTTACCTTAAAAATGGTGGGGGGGAGGAAGAAATAATACTTGTAAACTGACGGACGTTGAACGACTTGTTAACGAAGAAATTGACAAGGTAACACAGCAGGACTAGGAAATCTGCGTAAGGTATGCAGAAAACGTTCAAGAAGACGATTTTAAGAAAGAAATGGCACGTGACGAAATCTTGGAACCTATAATCATAAATTTGCAGGACTCAGATGATGAAGACAGTGACATGACGAATTGTCTCTTAATGGAAGTGACATTGACAGCGATATTGGTAGGCCACTGGCAGTTCCATTGGATTAGAAAAACAGGTAATTCATAAACTATAACTATAGTTATAGTATTTAAAAATAAACATAATTTGCGAAAATGCTTTTTCCAATTTTGATTTTGGCAACTCATCATTGTAAAAGTTTGTAAAATATAATTTGCTTACCCTTACGTCTGCGCCAAGCAGACTTGCATGTTGTATGAGTGTGCGAGAGAGAGAGAGAGAGAGAGAGAGAGAGAGAGAGAGAGAGAGAGAGAGAGAGAGAGAGAGAGAGAGAGAGAGAGAGAGAGAGAGAGAGAGAGAGAGAGGGAAATATAAAAGAGTGGGGTAACAAGCCGGCAACGCTGAGTGTGATACGGCATCTGATTAGCTGGACTCCAGAACTCTTTCCAATTGAAACACATAATAGGCAACAGTTGCTTGCATTGGCAATTACGTAACGTTCTCCTGTGGAACAGATAACACCGCTGCAGTGTTTACTTCTTGTGCTACTTTATAGTTCAAAGCAACACTCCACTCTCAGTTTAGCTACAGCAAATTTATACATTATGAGACCTGCAGCACCGTTGTTAATATGAGCACTGCATTAATGCAGGTGTAAGTCAATACTGTGTTTTACAGACGTACATTTAGAAAATTGTAAAATTACACATCTGAATTTTGGAAACTCAGTATCACAGACATTAATATATCTAATTTGATGTTTGAACATGACAACAATTGACATTTAAGTTATAACTAATGGTTTTAGTATGTCTTTAAAGCAGTTTGAGAGGTTCGCATAGTGTAACGTAAGTGCATGTATATATTCACAGTATAACATAACTGAAATCAGTGCCTGTAGTGCGGTGTTTTCCTACTTAGTTAATAAGTTCCATGAAGGCAGAATGAATCAAACGTTAAAATCAAAATATTTACGTATTATTATAAGAAGTATTGTTAGACGTCTAACACAACGTGACTGTAATAGTAAAAAGTGCGCGATTTGAATATGGGAGACCTCAATCAATTCGGTGGTGTATTATGCAAACAATATGAAACCATGGAAATTAATTGTTCTTTCACACTGATCGTGTGTAGGCTAAATTGTGGAAACGTAGAGTCAAAAGGAAAAATTCAATGACATATCCGGCATTTGAATCACGGGTCTTCTGGTCTCCGTCCAGCCGCTCTAACCATTGAGCTACTATGGCCAACGTGCCGATATGACATTAAATTCTCCAACTGACTCGTATTATTTCCGCTAAACCACTTAGGAGTTCTCATAAACACATGAGACAACAACCTTAATGGCGACTTCCAACATGTAAGTAGTTTAAGGCCCAGGATTTATAGTTAACCTCTATTAGGTCAATTAATGGAAATTAATTGTTCTTTCACACTGGCCGTGTGTAGGCTAAATTGTAGAAACGTACAGTGAAACGAGTGAAACGAGTCAGTTGGAGAATTTAATTTCATATCGGCACGTTGGCCATAGTAGCTCAATGGTTAGAGTGGCTGGAGGGAGACCAGAAAATCCGTGGTTCAAATTTCGGCTATGTCATTAAATTTTTCAATCTGACTCTACGTTTCCACAATTTAGCCTACACAAGGCCAGTGTGAAAGAACAATTAAGTTCCATTAATTGACCTAACAATAGTTAACTATAAAGTCCGGGCCTTAAAGTACTTACATTTCGTAAGTCGCCATTAAGTTAGTTGTCTCATGTGTTTATGAGAACTCCTAAGTGGTTTACGGAAAAAACACGAGTCAGTTGGAGAATTTAATGTCATATCGGCATGTTGACCATAGTAGCTCAATGGTTAGAGCGGCTGGACGGAGACCAGAAGATCCGTAGTTCAAATCCCGGCTATGTCATTGAATTTTTCAGTCTGACTCTACGTTTCCTCAATATGAAACCACTGTAAATGTAATTAATTCATTGGATACCAATAACAGAATTGCAATTGTAAACGCATAAACTCTCGTTCTAAATTAGCTATTTTGAGACATATATAGTACATAAAACAAAGCTTTCATTGTTTATTAATGGCTCAGATCCTTGGAGATTTATTTCTTGGAAACGCCTGATAAGTGGTAAACAAAATAGAAGTCCATAACCTGTCCTGACTGAAAGCCCGGACTAACTTTTGAAGCTGCTCAGACCAGGCGACCAGGAACCCTTAAACCAAGTAGCACATTGCGTTCTTGTTGAATACTGCAAGCATCCGCAACACCTGTTCAGCATCGTGGCAGCACATATAAAATATGAAAAAAATTGAATAAATAGAAAAGAAGGGAACGAAAATCATGGTAGAAGAGAAATTACTCCAATTTGGGTTCACAGCCCAGGCACAGCCACCAAAATACTGCGTTGGCGGGAATCGAATCCAGCGCATCCCGATTGCGAATCTGGTAAATCTTTATCTTTATACATATTAATGGCACGGAATTTGAAATACATTAGAAATGGCTTAGTCAAGCATCACACGGAGTTTTTCACTTGCGAGTTCAGTCTCATATAATGGACATTACATTCAGAGTGATATATTGTTTTTTGTGTAAAGAAAGAACGTTAGAAGTGCATGAGTATTTCTTAGATTGTGCATAATGGCAGGCTACGTAGGTACCCATGAATTCAAATATCACAGTCATAACGTTGAGAAAAGTCGGTCGTATTTTGTCTAGAAAAATTGCATATTTCTAAACGAAAGTATATTTTCGATTTCATAAAGCCTGCCAAAATATATTTTACTTCATAATTTGGGCTTGCTCCAGTCCAGCCTCCAAATTGCTGATCCATAATATCTTTGGTTTACCTCATTTCGTTTTCCTATGTGGGTTATAATTTAAAACTGTATTGGGTACCTACTGTTTTACATTCTCTCAAGCTTGTGTTTATTGTATACTTCTTCTAGTGAGTTTGTGTTAGTCTTAGCCCTCTAGTGAGTTTGTGTTAGTCTTAGGTGTGTGCTGGAGCAATGTCTCCTGTCTCCTATATCGTCTCATATTTTATGTTACAAAATGCAGCACTCGGTCAATGGCAGTTTCTTCTGTAACTTTCTGCTTGCACTAGTACTGGCTGTACATTTAACTCTTATCCGAATGTTTCATTTGTTACGTATTCTTTCCTTCACACATTCTTTAGCTGAACGAAGGAACGCCATTTTGGCTTATATACTTATATTCAACATTGATGGACAAATGAACACTGACTTTAAACGATCGGCAAGATGACATTCCGTTCTATTCAAAAGATTCAACAATTTTCGAATTTTTCATGAGCTTCAGAACAAACTTAGCCTTAGCTGCAGATCAGCGTCCAGGCCAAGGCCTCAGCTCTCGATCTAGTGTCGACTTTAGTAACTTGATAAGTTTAATAAACGATAAGTTGATTCTGGAAGGAGCAGAATTTATATGTTACAAAACATTAATAAAGCAACAAACTTCTAGTACTTAACAAATAAACATTATAAACCATTATATTGTCTTTGCAGGTTTACCAACACATGTGTGTACGTAGGGTTAACCTACTACGCACCAGTTCTGGGTGGGGACGAGTTTCTCAACTTCTTCCTCGCCGGAGCAGTTGAACTGCCAGTTTATGTATTCCTGTGGCCTTCTATGGATTGCTGGGGTAGACGATGGATCCTGTGCTTCAGCATGGTTACAGGTGGTGCCGCCTGTTTGGGGACCTTCTTTTTTGAAAACGGTGAGCTTGCCGTGCTGCTATTTTTATTGATTAAAGTAATTTCAGGCAATATATAATCATAGTCATAGGTAGATTGAAGGATGTTGCCTATAAATACAGAAATTTGAAGTACAATGTCAAGTATGTGTTATTATATCAAACATTAGTAACTAACATGTATAATACGACAAAGCATAATTAAATATAGCTTCCATACATGTTTATAGCATAACTGTAACTTTTGTTCCAATAATCTGTCTTCCCTGGAGCCAAAATCGATTTTTGAGAAAGATAGAGGGGAGGGGGGCTAACAGGTAAAGTTCTAAGCCAGTGTAAAATAAAAAATGAACATTATTAATATTATCCATTATGTCGTCAAACGGTACGCTCTATCTAGCCTATGTTACAAGATACAACTTGAAGACCCGTTCCTTCTGAAACTATTAAGAGCACATATATGAAAATTTTGCAACATATTATGTGGTTCCTAGAGAGCCTACTGTACTAAAATGGAGCTTGCATTTACAGTTTCTAGGAATTTATACATACATGCAAATATATATTTCTGTTTCATTATTTTTGTTGATTTTTTAGCATTTAAAGCAACATAACGTGGAGCTTATTAATTAAATTGCTGTGTTTGTAGATCCACAGCATTTCTGAAGCTACTTTTATAATCAGTAAAAGTTATATGTACATATCTCTGATATTGTCTGAGAAAATGGGATAAATGTTCAGATAAAAACAGCCTTAAAGTTTCGAATAAGAACTATCGCTTACAATTTACTCTGGAAGTTGATTAAAACATCTTTATTATTTTCATTTGGTAACACAGCTTCTTTGGCAGCAGCTCTTATGTAATTGTCTGAAACTTTTTTCAGGTTATTTCCTAAACGTGTTGTATATTTGAAATACCTTGTAGGCGGATTTGGTAAGTTCATAAGACCACACAATATTTTACCAGCTCCAAGTCCCTTGCAAATTTATCCTAACCGACAAACAAGTCTTAAATTGTTTTCATAGAGATCACTATTAGCACAGGGTTTTGAAGATCAAACTGACGCTTCGAAACTACAATTCATGTATACAATTTTCAATTTACTCCCTATACCAGTTTCTGCACTTCATTCTTCTTCTAACCTAACCTCACCACTACATATTAAGCATGACATACTTTCTTCTATCACTGGTCTTAAAATGCCTAAATGTATAACAATATTAGAAGGAGTACAGCCTTCAGCACAGTTTATATTTACATTTGTTTGTAACTTCCTTTTCGAAGCACATGGAGGGTTTGCACTGCCACATGGTTGGGTATCATTTTCATTGATTTATACAGACAGGGGTACAGTCCTGTAGGATCTATTGCCCATGTTCTTACCTTTCTGAGAGAGCCTTTAGGTTTTGTCACCTTCTTACACAACTACATTTTCAGTTAGATAAATACTGAAGGGGCAGTTGCTTTCAAACAAAACTCAAGCCACAGTCACAGATTAGGAATGGTTAGCTCTAAGGATAGCAGAATACAGAAGAAGATATCCATGCTAATATACGCAGCAAAACGTACTCTAAAACAAGCTCTTTCGCAGGCTGCTAGATGTAACAGTTCTGGACTTATTCCAAAGTTTGTAAATACATGCACAGTAAGGTAATATATTGAGAACTGTCAGTATATCCTTAAACTTCGTTTAAGTAGACTTTTAATTACAGTACATGACTATATTCTGTACCAATATATGCAGAAAAGTGTGAACTATTTCACTACACAGGAAACAAACAATGAGTTTTTTTCGCAGTTTTTGCATAGACTCACCTTAATATTATCCATTATGAATAAAACGCTACATAAACATTGCAAGAATCATGTTCCTAATACAAATTTCAGTAGGATTAAATTGTTAATACAAGGCCGATTCCTCTCTATTGTTACTTCAGTTACCATTAGAAACGGCATAGATAGACTTATTTGTAATCGAAAGAGAAAGTATACAAAAAATATCAGGTTGGTCAAATCTATTCTGTACCTGAAAACAAAGTCACAGAAGGGAATGTCCGGGCACGAGAGATCGGTATGCACTACTATTTAGATGAAGATTTTAGTGCAAACATCCCAGATTAAATCAAGTGCAAACAATCCAAAAGGGCATGTTCTTAATAAAATGGGAAACCAAGTCTCTGTTAAGTTCATTCATTCTATAGAACATATTATCCGCCTGCGTTGCAGACACCAGATGTCCTGGATGTTTCATTGCTAAATATGTTGAAACTTACGGTCTTTTCCGCTATACCTACAACCAAGCATGTAGATAAATAATAATAACTTAAAAATGTATCCCTTTGACTCCAATGGTAATAAAAATATGGTAGAGCATCTGAAATTTTAACATTTCATTGGAGACTCATTGCGAGATTGACATAGCCATAATATGAAGGGGGGGGGGAGCCGAAACAAACCGGACTCCGAGGGTTCTGCCACTCGTAGATTTAGTGCAGGGTTCTCACGCTAGATGGTGTTGGTAGAGACCTTCACGAAACAGTTGTATAGACGTCGTCAGTGTAGAGCTGAACGTGCAAGTGAGGTATTGTGTTTCTCTGACTGTTGGCAGGTTACCTCTGCGAAGTCGTTATACCAACTTTAAAAGAACAAAGAGCGTGTGTGTGACATTTTAAAAAACTGCATCGGAGACACACCAAATGCTTAAGGAAGCTTTCCAGGCGGACGCTATAAGCTGCACACAGGTTTTCGAGTGGTTTGGGCGCTTTATACATGGTGAGATGTGTGTTGAAGACCAAGCACGTTCTGGACGCCCTTCAACATCGCGAAATGAGGAGAACATTGAAAAGGTCCTCCAGAAGATCAACGAGGATCGTCGCCAAACGATCGACCAAATTTCAGCAGCAACAGGAATCAGTTGGAGCTCGTGCCAGCGGATTTTGAGCGAGGATTTGCACATGAGACTTGTTGCTGCTAAATATGTTCCGCGTCTTTCCACACAAGAGCCCAAAACCATCCGCATGAATGTGTGTCAGTACTTGAAAACAGGGATTGAACGTGATCCAAACTTCTTGAACAGTCATTACAGGGGATGAGAGTTGGTTTTACGGGTATGATCCATAAACCAAGCAAGCGTCAAGCCAGTGGAGGACTCCCAAATCTCCCAGACCAGAAAAAGCAAGGCAAGTGATATAAAATGTGAGGATGATGATCATTGTCTTGCTTTTATGTACATCGGGAAGTCATATCCCCTGGCTAGACTGTTAACCAGCACTTTTACTTCGATGTTTTAAGGCGTCTGCGAGAACATGTGAGAAGGAAAGATCCAGAACTTTGGCGATCAGGTGACTGGTTTCTGCATCACGACAATGCTCCAGCACACACGGCCTTACGAGTGACCCACTATTTGGCATCTCAGAGGTGGTCTGTCGTTTCCCACGCTCCGTATTCGCCGGACCTAGCCCGGTGCGACTTTTTCCTATTTCCACGAATGAAAAAAACGCTAAAAGGGGAGCGTTATGACGATGTGGAGGTGGTAAAAATAGCTTCGCAAAGGGCACTGGACATCATCAAACTTGAAGAGTTCCAAACATGCTTCCAACAGTGGGAAAAGGGACTTGACAAGTACATTGCATGTAATGGAGAGTATTTTGAAGGTGACTGAAGTAATTTTGAAAAAAAAGGTTAATCAAGGAAGTCTTTATGACAATAATCTGGTTTCTTTTGGGTCCCCCCTCGTACAGTCACTAGATATGTTCAACATTCTGTAAACTTACTTAGCAACAAGTATGAAAGAACTAAATCCAAAGTCTAAAAACATAACTTCAAAAACTAAATCTAAATTAAATAATGTATTAGAGAGAGGTATTTGAAAATAGGGGAAATGTCATATATCCAGCACATAAAGCAGCATAGAATAGAGTTCCACAAGAGTTCATAATCACTCAAATAGAAACAAAACAGTGCTGTGCGCAATATTTAGACCTACTGGAAGAAAATTAAAACCCAAGCAAAACGAATGAAAGATCGCATCATTCAGTAATATTTAATCAGAAGAAGAAGCTGTACATTAATCTTCAATCTTTCAAGAACAATTCAAACATAGCTCTTCAGGAAACTTATATTTAATGACAAAATGATGGTAGACATTTCTGGACTCTATCTCCCAACTGTATTGTCCCAACCCAGGATTAGAGTAGTTACTGGGACACGTAGCGGGAAATTCAGAAGGTAGAGCAAGGATGGGTTAGTGGAAAGAAGGGTAGAAGAGACAACTCTTAGTTCCCTCACATGTTACTAAACCGGGTTATAATCACTACTGTTTAGAACAGAACCCACACAAAAACCTTGAAGAGGCATTGGATAAAACACCATATCAGAGACATAACTATTTGGTGGCACTTATCACCGAGGATATTCCGGTGGATTGGTGAGGTGAAGACCCGGTTTGGCCTCCGGCCGCAACGATACATTTTAGACTCCCTCTCACCTCGACAACCACGGCCAAACCCAAGAGGAGGGGGCCAACACACGTTGAACCCAGGGACCTTTTCCATTTGATCAGCAGAAAAGCTTCTGGAACATTCCATCCGCCATGTTGGTTTAAAACCAACGACCTGCTGATCATCTATTTCTAACTACCGGGTTCAACGTCTAGAGTTGCTGCGTTTAGCATTCCTACGTGGTTAATGCTCTGAAAATTTAGCAAACTGCGGCTTTCACGTCCAGTGTTGCGGTATGAGGTTTCTACATCTTTAGTTCCAGAAATTAATAGTTTCAGTTGTATAAAGAAACGTCATGCTATTAAGATTTCAAATAAATTCCTAAAATAAATCAAGTTCCTTCACCTCACCAAAGCATACGCGACAGTATTATACCTTACATTAGCTCGTCTGCAATATAATAGAGTTTCAGCAAATAAATTCCCTGTTCACTATAATACTACCCTAACTTTGCTCAAAGACCTGCCGAGAAAGATATTCGTACAAGTATGCAGCTTATCGCCCTGATCTCTGCAGCTCCTAATTCCACATATTCAGTTCACACCTAACAAATGTTGGGCTCAAAAGTGGCATTGCGTTGGTAAAAATACTGAAATGTTTATCTGTTCTTGTTTATTCCTGGAAACTGATAAAGATTTGGCATGGCGGGTAATAAAAAGCTCTTACAAAACATTAAACCTGTAGTGAGTGGCTCTACGTATCCAGTAACTGAATTACATCTATCAAGAAAAATCTGTCCTGTAAAATGCAATAAAATGATACCTCTTGGAAGGTAGGAGTCTCATAAGGAGATGTGCTTGCTGCACTTCTATGCCTAATATACTCCACCTATTTCACAAAGCATCATGGTCTAATTATGTCATAACATGCAGACGATATGAGTGAGTGATGATGAGTATAAGGGCGCTCAACTACAGAGGTCATCAGCGCCCTTTTTAAAAGAAACTGGTCATGGCAAAAGCCAGATATAAATTATTCTAAAACAGTATAACTATGTTAAAAAAGACAACAAATACATACGCGTTGGAAAAAAAAATAGAAAAAAAAGGCATCCAAAAACCATAAATTCTATTTGCTAAATCCTAAAATCTAATCTCGAAAAGAACCTAAAAACCTTCTTCACTACTGCGTTATCGTCCGCTAGCATTTCTGCAAAGCTGACCGGCAGCTGCAGAGACGCCCTAAGGTCTGCTAGGTGAAAACACTCTAGCAGCACGTGTCGTACAGACAACGCTTCATTACAAAACGGACATAGTGGAGAAGGCTCCTTTTTAAAAAGAAAACTATGAGTAAAAATGCAGTGCCCAATTCGTAACCGAGCCAAACTCACCTCCTCGCGACGAGATGACCGACAGGAGGTAACCCAGGGAATCGGAAGTTCTTTGACAGATCTAGGTTTATTATTGCGGAGAGCATACCACTCTTCCTGCCAGCAGGTTTGCACAGCTCTCCGCAATTCGGCCCTAAAGTCTTCCGATGTCACAGATGGTATTCGAACCCTGGGCTTCATGATAGCCGTCTTGGCTGCTGAATCCGCCATTTCATTCCCCCGCAAGCCTACGTGACCAGGGATCCATGCACACACCACGTTAACGCCAGAAGCGTGTAAAACGTGGAGGGCATCCTGTATACGCTGCACAATAGGGTGGTAGTTGTACAGCTGCCGTAGGCTTTGAAGTGCACTGAGGGAATCACTCAGGATTAAGCAGTCCCCCAACTTTCGTCGGCGTACGTGTAAAATGGCCCGGTATATTGCATAAAGCTCTGCAGTAAAAATGGAAGTGCTAGTGTGGAATCCGAATGTATAGGGTTCGGTTCCACACACGTAAGCACAACCAACGCCATTTGAGTTCTTGGAGCCATCAGTATAAATTACAAAATGGTCCTCATATCGCGATAAAAATTCTAAAAAACATGTGCGGATACTAGACATAGACATGGTAGATTTATCATATTTAGTCATGCCCAGATCAACCGGGGACGCTCTGCACAACCAAGGAGGGTATGTCCTCTCCCCCCTAGGATACATCTTGGGCATGTCAGTATCAAGATGTCTAAAGAGCTCCCGGAAACGAAAACCAGGTGGCTTTGGTTTAATAGTAGTGTTCCTATAACGCACGTCCATGAAGGTATTAAAGAACGGCGTAAACGATGGATGTGTGGGCATGCAATTAAGTCCACAGCCATAATTGGCTAATAACATGTTGCGCCTGTACTGCAGAGGAGGTTCTGCAGACTCAGCATACAGGCTTATAACTCGGCTCGTTGGAAATGCCCCAACAGCTATACGTATGCCACAGTTATGGACTGTGTCTAATCTCTTCAGCACAGATAGTCGTCCTGAGCCATAAACGATACTACCATAGTCTAATTTGGAACGGATGAGTGCCCGATAAAGTCGCAATAACACTGCACGATCCGCTCCCCACGATTTTCCACTTAGTACCCGCAAGATATTCAGAGATCGGTCACATCGTGCTTTCAGTTGTGCTATATGCGACGACCAACTAAGTTTTCTATCAAATATCAATCCAAGGAACCTCGCCTCATTTGCAAAAGGTAGTAGATCATCGCCTAGCCGGAGCCTTGGAGGTAGTCGACTCATCTGACGCCAGAAGTTTACACAGATGGTTTTCTCAGCGGAAAATCGGAAGCCGTTTTTTAAACTCCAACTCTTAAGGTTGTCCAAGGTGGTCTGAAGACGGCGCTCTAAAAACGGAGTGCGCTGAGATGTGCAGTAGACGGCAAAGTCGTCTACAAATAGGCATGACGAGACACCTGGAGGTACACATTTCGAGATAGAATTAATCGCAATAGCAAACAACGTAACACTTAGTACAGATCCCTGTGGTACACCGTTCTCTTGAACAAAAAGGTTCGAAAAAACCGAGCCAACCCTTACTCGGAATACGCGGTCTTTCAGGAATTCCTGAAGGAAGAGTGGTAGGCGTCCACGTATATTCCAGGTGTGCAGAGTACGTAGCAACCCTGCCCGCCAACACGTATCATAAGCCTTTTCGAGGTCAAAAAATATTCCGACTGTTTGACAGTTCTTAAGAAATCCGTTCATAATCTGCGTCGACATGGACACAAGATGATCCACTGTTGAACGGCGTCGTCGGAAACCGCACTGGATGTTATTCAGTAGGTTGTGCGTTTCCAGCCACCATACCAACCGCCCATTTATCATGCGTTCCATCACCTTGCATACGCAACTGGTGAGGGAAATAGGGCGGTAGCTAGAAGGGAGGTGACGGTCCTTGCCAGCTTTCAAGATAGGTATAATGGTAGCTTCTCGCCACTTTTCAGGAAACGTGGCATCAACCCAAACACGGTTATAGACCTCGAGCAGGAATGCCTTACCTTCAGGTGAGAGATGTTGTAACATTTGAACGTGGATTCCGTCCGGTCCTGGTGCTGTCAGTCGCGATGACGAAAGAGCGTGTTCTAGCTCTGCCAAGATGAAGAGGCGGTTATAGTCTTCAAGGTTTCTGGAACTAAACACGAAACCTTGAGATTCTACCTGAGTCTTAATTGAGATAAACTCAGGAGCATAATTGCATGAGCTAGACACCTGAGCGAAAGCACAGCCGAAGGTGTTAGCCACAACAAACGGATCAACAACAACTCCTGCAGTTGTTTTCAGACCAGCGATTGGCAGGTGGGTTGATTTTCCGGCCACGCGCCTTAATTTATCCCATACAACAGATGAGGGTGTACATCTGTTAAAAGATGATACAAATTTGTTCCATGAGGTCTTTTTGCTATCCTTAATTATTTGCCTAGATTTTGCACGCGCTTTCTTATACTCAATTAGATTACTTAGCGTAGGGTGTCGTTGGAATACCCTTAGAGCACGTCTACGAGCACGAATAGCATTCCGGCAGTCGTTGGTCCACCATGGGACAGGAAATCGACCGGGTTGGGTAGCCGAACGTGGAATAGACTGTTCTGCAGCGGAAAGAATTTTCTCTGTGAGATGATCGACTAAATCATTCACAGAATCGTGCTCGTTGTATTCAAAGACAGCCAACTGGGTGTAAAGATTCCAGTTGGCACGATCAAAGCGCCATCTAGGGATACGTGAGGGAGACACATCTTGTGCTAAGAGACTAAGAAGACATGGAAAGTGGTTGCTGGAATGTAAATCAGAGATGACATTCCACTGTAATGAAACAGCTAACTGGGATGAACACACTGCCAAATCGATGTGCGAATAGGTGTTAAACGCCTCTGAGAGAAATGTGGGCTCTCCGGTGTTCAGGAGAACCAAGTTATTGCTCTCCAGGAATTTTGCAATGAGGTTGCCTCTCGAACATGCCCGATTTGAGCCCCAAAGTGGGTGATGGGCATTAAAGTCTCCAACTATTAGAAATGGTGTTGAAAGTTGGGAAACCAGATCTTCAAGGTCAACTAACGAGAGGTCATCTGATGGCGGGAGATATACAGTGCAAATGCAAAATTCTATTGATGGCAGCTTAATCCTTACAGCTACAGATTGTAAATCAGACAGTAGCTGTAACGGATCTACAAATATGTCATCCCTGAGGAGCATCATAGTACCCCCGTGTGCAGGAATGCCCTCTTCTGTTTCAACATCACACCTCAGTGGTGTGTAGCGTCTGATTTTAAAGTTGTCTTGTGGTCGTAGCTTAGTCTCTTGTAAGCATACCATTAAGGGGTGATGCTTACTGAGCAAAAGTTCCAATTCTGGTCGATGCGCTCTTAATCCTCGTATGTTCCATTGTAGGATAGCCATTGGAACTATGGGATATAAGATGTAAAGGTAGTCTACATTAAGACGACTTCATGGGTGGCCGAATCAATTTGCCCTTTTTCTTTGGTGTAGGGCTAGTTTCGGCAGGTTTATCCTGCCTCTTCTTTGCTGCAGATGTAGCAGCGTGGTCAGCTGTTTCCTGCTCCATATCCTCTATGGAAGAGGACGGTTTTCCTTCTACAACTTTCGATTCGAGGGGCTCGAAGCGATTGGAAATTCCGACCGACGTAGATGACGGTCGCCAGTCGTGGTCCTCCCCAGAAGATGACTCCGACGATGATCTCGGAGACGCTCTAGGGCTACGTTTCTTGGACTTTTCTGGAGCAGACTTTGTGCTTTCTTTCAGGAAGGCAGTTCTATCATACTGCGTCTTGAACTTGATCTCTGGTGCTTGGTATACAATGGGCAATTTCGTCCTGTTGTTAGAAGTGGATGCTTTCTCAGGCGACTTCACTGACTTGTTATTTTCAGTAGTCTGTGTTCTCGGAGTTTTAGATGTTGTTACTGATGCTCTTGGTTGCGATCTAGGCACTAGAACTTTCTCGGATATTGTTGCCCCGTTTATATCAGATGTTTGGGTACCAGCCTCCCGTTTCGGTGACGGAGTAGCCGCCACAGAGCTATAGGTACGGGAGGTGGTTGATGAGGGCTTGAGAATACATAGAAGTTTCCGGGCTTCCGAAAAGGAAACCTTTTCCTTAACCCGGATCTCCTGAATAGCTCGCTCTTCAATATAACGGGGACATTCTCGTGAACTTGATGGATGTTCACCGCTACAATTTACGCATTCCGGAGGTGATGTACATGCATTTTCATGCATGCCGGCTCCACAGCTGACACACTAGTGTGACCGAACCGCTGACATTGGTAGCATCTCAGAGGGTTAGGTATGTATGGTCTAACCTCAATCACTTCATATCCTGCCCTGATCCTTTGAGGGAGATCTACCCGATCAAAGGTCAGGAACAGGGTACGAGTAGGAACCATATCCCCTCGTTCTCTCCTTTGGACACGATAGACTGCAGTTACGCCTTGTTCCTGGAGGTTCTCCTGAATATCCTCCTTGGACATTCCATCCAACGCGCTAGTGTTTACAACACCGCGCGAGGAATTCAGGGTCCTATGCATCTCCACTTTGACTGGATAACTGCCCAGCATGTTGGCTTTCAGTATCTTTGCTGCCTGGGATGCTGTAGTTGCTTCCACCAGCAGCGTGCCATTTCTAGATTTTGTACATGATTTAACAGCACCAGCTATTTTGTCAAGACCTTTCTGTATAATAAACGGATTAACCGTAGAAAAAGTTCTACCTTCCTCCGTTCGTTTAATAACTAAGTAGCGAGGACCACACTCAACTACTTGTTTAACACTATTTTCAAATAAATCCTTTCCACGTTTATTGTTTTTTGGGGGGTGTAGGTTAACCATAATATTAGATCTAAATTTCATCCCCCAGTGCTCCCCACCCACCACGGAGTCCAACAAGGGGTCACCCCACTGGGATGACAGGGCTACACAGGGGATATAGCGAGCTCGCCGTCCCACTCACCCTGGAGGTCGGTACAATACCTAGTCCTGGCCGATTGATTAGGGGTGGGTTAGTCCCTAACCTCCCGTTTAGGCGAAGCAGAAGCCAAAGTAGTGTATTAGAAATGCGCACCCTCCCCGAATTCAGAAAAAAAAAAACTGTTACGAGCTCAGATACGCATCCCTCAACCACCAGGACAAACCTTTCCACCGACACGGGTCTCCACGCACGGCCTACACGTGGGTGGGCCTGTTGACCATCTCCCTCAACCACAAAGAGGAGCCCACTCGAGGGAGACTGTTGGCTCGGGACCCCGGGTTCGCCAAACCCGTACCTACCGAAGTAGGCCCCTGAGGGGACAGACGATATGGCTGCTCTTAGTAAAGGTGACAGTAAGAGCGCAATCAATGGACTTCAAGAACACTCGTTCAAAGAAGGGAAATGGTGTATATGGAGAGTGACGATGAACCCAAAGTTGCCCAGTATACTTATTTGCTTAAGAAGCAAAAACTAAGTGATTGTTCCTCTCTTTCTCACCAATGGGTTCATATATTACTTAATTAGTGAACAGCTCTACGTTATTTAAAATCATATCCCATCTGGTTAACAAGATCCCAGGTACGGTGCCTCGTTGAAACACATCCCTTCCTTTTTCTTAATACATTTGTGCTTTATCGTGATAGTTCCATCTGTTTACAAAGCCGTTGACTGCTATTTAAGTAATATGGGTCGAAAACGTCATGAAGCTACAAAGGAAGAGAGATAAATTTGCATCAGGTTATTTAAAAAAGAAAATCTTATCAAGAAACTGGAGAAACAATTGGAACCCTTATCAGTACAATGAAGGCTATTATATACAGGTTTGATCAGAACAAAACTTACGAAAATCAATCAAGAAGTGCTCGTCCTGTAGTTCTATCCAACATGGAGAAACGACAGTTACTTAGAGAAGTCAAGAAAAATCCTAAATTAAATGCTCCAAAACTTGCTATTGCAGTTTAAACACATACAGGATAGTCTGTTTCAGCACAAACTATAAAAAACCGAACCGCCCGAACAGCCCGTAGAAAACCATACATCAGTAAAATCAACAGAAAGAAGCAAATTCTTTTTGCAAGAAAACATAAATATGATGGGTTTGATTTCTGGTAGAAGGTTGTATTTACCGACGAGAGTCAATTTGACCTCTTTAAGTCAAAAAGGTGAGTAATAGTGTAGAGAATAAAGAATTGTGAGCCTGAGGAGAACAATATAACGGCCACAGTTAAACATGTAGGCGGTTCAGTACTTGTCTGGGGCTGCATGAGTGCAAATTGTGTGGGGGATTTGTGTTCTATTGATGGAATTATGAACAATAAGATTTATACAAACATCCCAAAACACATCTGTCCAGAAGTGTGAATAATATGGTTCTCTCTGAGGATTACATTTTCACACAAGATAATGATACGAAACACACAGCTCTAGATAAAAGGCTATGGTTGTTGTACTCAACGATGGATGCCGACACCACCCCAATCCCAAAACATTAATTCAATAGAGAATTTGGGAGTATACTGGACAAAAATATTAGGAATCATCTGATTCCGTAACATTCTACATCATTTTCAGTATGTAGACGAAGACCTATTTTGCATCCTATATTGTATATCTTTAATTTTGAATGTTTAACTGTGTTTATGTGAATAGATACTGTATGTTTCTTTATTGTAATATCTTTTTCACTAATCAATAAATAAGACAGTGTCCCTGCTGTACTTATTTTGCTGATTTCCCAATACCCACACATTCTTAAACATAAACTCATGCATTAGAGGAATACTTTTTGGAGTAACTGTATATAGTAAAATGTATAACGCAATGTGAAAATGCAAATATCTGTGCTGTCGTTTTATCCTGAGGACTGCTGATAAAGCGTTTGCGTGCATCTCGAAACCAAAGTTTCATTTCTTCTAATGAGGTGACTTAATGAAACTAAAGAAGTGAGTCATCACAAATGCACCATTGATTTTGGCTTCAGAGTTTAATAAGAGTTCATTTAACTCCCAACGACATGGGCTGCCAATTCGGTGATTAGTATGCATTATGTGCTGTCCGCTATCTCAGGAGGTTTTGTTCCTAACAAAGCAGAGACAGGAAATTAAGTTTTCGGCCCTGCTTTTCTCAAGCAATCTATATTGCTTTATTTTCCGCTGTCCTTATATTAAAACAAGGAAACTTTACTTGTTCTGCACCACCAAAGCCCTCATCTCCGTTCATGTTATTGAGTTAAATGCACGAGGTTCCTCCTTTTTTCATCTCTCTTCTGCTTCTTTTCTCATCATGTCCTCTTTCTCACTCTCTTCCCTTCATTCTTCATTTCTCTTAGTGTCCCTCTCTTCGTCCCTCTGTCTGCCCCATTTTGCATCTTATTCTTCTCTCTGCTCATTCTGGTTTCCTCTCCCTCTTACTTTTTCTCTCTCATACTTTCTCCCTCTCACCATTTCTCTCTCTGCCTCTCTCTCTCTTGACAATGTCATTTGATAGTTTGAAGATTGGTAATAAAATGTATATTTCTGGTATATTAACCCTTACATGGTTTCTGGGGTCCTTATAGACTCCAAGGCTGCTTTAACTACGTAGAAACTGAGAGAACGTAAGCTTTCACGGTCGGAGTCCATAATACAATTAATTATTTCCGGCCTTAAAACTCAATAGGAACTGGCACCCTGTTATCGAGAACAAGAAACGTCATTTAACTACCAAAAATGACGCGGACCAATCAGAGGATACCATTGCTGGACTACCCAGGCTCCGCTCCCCAACAACCAGTACAAATAGCGCGACTCAGGCATGTGCTGCAGCACCCTCACAATTAAGCAAACTCCAGTTGCTGAAAAACCGTTACCTCAGACTTGCTACAGGGGCTGAATGGTATATCCCCAACACGAACATGCACAGTGACCTCTCAACAACTACATCCTAACTCTTTCACATAAGTTCTATTCTGACCTACCATCCAGTTTCAACCATCTTAACAGGGGTCTCGGGGAATATGATATAGACCCCGGGGCTACCTACAAACAACCAAGAACCTCCCTAGGCTTACCATAAGCCTTAATATCTCCATCATATACCATTTCTATCTTTCTATCTCTTCTCTTACTAATCATAAAAAATCAGAACAAAAGCAAACCATATACCCACCGCCCGATGACTTAGTACCCACATAATGCCAGTAAGGGACAGTGTCCCGGGATGGCAACAAGTCGAAGGCCCCTGCTCCATGGAGCAGGGTTCACCTTCAGCGACGCTTCCGTGCTGTGCATGGAACCCTTCAGACGCAGCGAAACTCCCTGCAAGAAAACATCGACTGCGCCACTGAGGATGTCTATCGCAGCTGAGGACGAAACGTTTGGACGTTCTTGCGCCAACAGTCCACGGCAAAACAGCCCGGAAATAATTAATTGTATTACGTACAAACTGTTTTAATGTGAACGTAGACTTTTTATCTTCCAGATATGCTTTTTGTGTACTTTTTATTATAAATGGTGAAAATATTCATGGTCATATGACGGTTAGTAGAACAAAATTTTCAATTTTTTGTTTCAGGGTCAGAAAATACCCCAGGTATACAATATAAGATTTTCGATGTTATATTACAAATTTACTACAATAATTAAAACTTGGCAACAATGCACCTTCTCAACCTTCATTTGTATGTCCACTGTTGTTACAAATTCGTAGACAATATATACACATGCTTTGTTATATCAAATTATTATAGAATACAAACACAGTTAGAAATTGCGTTTTATGGAACTTAGAAGTGAAAAAAAAAATAAAATGAACCTGAAGTGATAATGCTCTACAACTCAACAGTCAGGTTTTGCCACTGTTGATAAGATGGCTAGACACTATTCAGTGAAACGCGGAACAAGAATGATGATGATGATTATATATATATATAAGGGCGCTCAACTACGGCTGTCATCAGCGCCCTTTAAAAAAAACTAGTCATGGCAAAAGCGAGATATAAAACTTTCTAAAAACTATACAAGTGTAGCAAAACCAATTAAAAATACACGTGCATAAAAAAATAATCAATCAAAACCTACTAAAAATTTCGTTCACTAAATCCTAAACTCTAAACTAGAAAAGAATCTAAAATCCTTCTCCACGGGTCTCCACGCACGGCCTACACGTGGGTGGGCCTGTTGACCGTCTCCCTTAACCACGAAAAGGAGCCCACACGAGAGAGAATGTTGGCTCGGGATCCCGGGTGCGCCAAACCCGTACCTACCGAAGTAGGCCCCTGGGGGGGGGGGCAGAACAAGAAGGTGGCCACTCGTTTTATTTTTTTATATACTTGGCTTAGCATGCCTCAATGCTTACGTCCTGTATTGTAAATGTTCACATCATATGAGAGGTAAAAATGCTAGAAGAGACATCCTCTGAGAGCTGGGAAAAGAGCTAGTCAGATCTCAAATTGAGAGACAAATTCTTTCCCCCCAGTGCAGAACACAACGTATTCGTTAGCACAAATTCAAGCTGGTTTCAAGGATCTTCTAGGGACCAATATTGAGATGTTCCAAATCTGAAACGAAAAAGATGTGACTCCTACCCTAGGTCAAAGGGCAAGAACGTGAATAAACAGTGTGATGAGTGTCACAAATTTATCTGCAAGGAGCATGCAAGAGTAAAAGTGTTGTGCAGTGAGTGTTCATTTCAAGTGGAGGAGTAGAAGTTTGTTTATAACACGATATTTTATAAAGTGACAATGGACATCATAATAAAAAATTAGTGTTGTTTTGTAGTGTGAAGTAAATGAACATTTTGTGTTAAAATAGCGTACATATTTTTTGGAACATATATGTTTTCATATTTCCAACTTGGTAAGTACCTAACTTATATAGCTTATAACAATGGAGTTTTATGTTCTTTGGTCTCAAAGTAAAGCAATTATTTTTGTGGATATATTTTACGCTTTATCGCCACATAGTACTTAGAAACACTTTTGGATTAAAAAAAAAAAACAGAAATATAACGTGCTTTTCTTGAGCTATTAACATAAGAGGGTTAATGAGGTTTAAACTATTGTAAATCTCTTAAATGTGCAAAAAATTATTTATGTTTGTCATGGAAATAACAAGTTTTAAATTTGCATGCAATTTAAATGTTATAAATAAACTTTCAGATGTATTGCCCATATGCATTTTATTATGTAACAGATTCTGTTTAATAACAGAAAAATCCTAACATCCATGTCTGTCATTTAACAAACAAAAGATAGAGGCATTAGTGTAAACACCACTATTAAACACTGTATAATATTTAATTATAAATGTAATTATCATCATAATCGGTATCATTTTCATCTATGTTCATGAAATATATTTTAAAGTTTGTTCCAAGTTTTCCGAGGTTTAACATGTTTCACTTGTTTATATAGTAGAAATATGTTGGGTATTTTAGGGTATGATGTATCTTATTGCATTCTTATACGCCATTAAAATATGTGGAAACTCATCCGAGGGTTCTCATCGCTGCTAGAGGACGGAGAGTCCCAGGAAAGTGCTGCAGTCAGCACACTGGAATCCTTACTTATATAGGTAGCATGTCTTATTGTTCTCTTAAAGAAAATGGGTACTGTTATTTTCTCAACATTTATGGTATACAACACTACCAATTTCAGGTCATTTTGTGAATAGTTGCATGCGAACTTTAATAAATTGTAAACGGGCACGGTGTTAGAAATATTCTAGATAACTCTTAACACAAATGGAATCTAGTAGATGAAGTTGCTGTCAGTTTAGAGAGATCGTATTGAAAATCACTAATGAAACTGCATCAACAAATTAATGTAAATACAGTGGATATAGCACTTCAGAAAAGTCTCATCCCGCTTGGGTAGCGTAGATGTTAGCGTGTCTGCCTCACGTTCAAGAGGTTCCAAGTTCAAATCTCGGTCAGGGTGAGTTAAGGTTTTTTCTGGGGTTTTCCCTTATCCTTAGAGACCATTTTAGGGTAGCTCTCTTTAAACTCTATGGACTCTGGACTCATTTGAGCATCATTTCACCCATTTAATTCATCGTCCGATATGACTTAACGTTGGAGGACGTAAACTACAAACAAACAACAACAAAACTCTGTATACGTTCATGAACTACGAACTCTTTTGGCTTCATCTTCTGGATTCCAAGATAAACATCTCTCTCTCGCTCTCTCTCCTTTCAGTTTGAGCTATAGACCTAGTTCATGGTATTTAGCCTATTTCATTCTATTTGCGTATCTTTTCGAGCAGTTCTTAGTCCATCCTTAATATCTAGATATCTTAATCACAAACTTTAACTGGATTTAAGAGTCCTGCGCCTTGAGATAGTAGGCTAAGGCGTTGTGGTTTGGTTCCCTGCTACAGAACGTGCCCGGAATCCATTCCATCCCTGGGGGTGTGCGGAAATCCCGGGTGAAAGACTGTTGACTCTCACCCTCTTCAGGAAGGTGAGGAGCTACGCTAGGTAGCGGCCCGGGTTGCGTAAATCAACATTTCGGCTAGGAGTGCCGCAACTCATCTCCGCACTGGCTGGAAGATTCTACCTTGCGTATGTGGGCGTGAGGCCGGCAGTCGGGTTGGCAGGCTCAGGCCCACTAGGGCTGTTACGCCACGGGTTCCAAGATTTTTCACTTCTTTCTGGATTACTGCATCGGCACCTCTGATCAATAAACTATAAGTGGAAATTCGAGTGCTTTATAACATTTCATTTGCTTTTCGTTTGTTATCTCGTACTATCATTCCTTCTTTAATGTCTTCTTACTCTGAAATGTTGATGTTTTCTTCATTATATCTCTGCGTAGAACAATTAAATACGGCAGTCCAATATTGAAATCAGTTAACTGCTAGTTTATTTATACTCTCCCATTTCTTCTTGTTTGTTGCTTTTCTTGAAATTGTATTCCTTCTTTCTTCTCCTTTGCTACTTTATAAATTATATTTTTACTAATATGATTTAGTTTTAAAACATTTCTTTGTAAACCTGAGCTCTTAGTGGACATTATGTGGTCGTCGACATATAATATATTGTGCAATATAGATTATCCTGTTTTAACTCATTTATTTTCCCAGTTCATTCTTTAACCTTCTGATTTATTCACAAGTTAATAAAACTGGGAAAAATTTTGTAACTTATAGGTTGTGTTATTACGTTGTCTTTAATTACAAATGTATTCTTAATATATACTTCATTATAGCTTATATTAATTTTTGTGGAATTTTAATACTTGCAGTATAGGGTAGTGATTTCTTCTGCTATGTTATAAGGTAAAATTATTAAATCTTGAATTTTTCATCTAAATGTTTACACTTTTATCATATACTGCACCACCTTGATTACAATCATGTTTTAAATTGCACATACATACCTTTATTGATTTGTTATAAAAATCATAACTTACTTATATTGTAGTGATATTATCAATCAGGTGCAGAAATCGCAAAAATACAAATAAAACAGTACCATATAATTTAAATAATAATTTATATAAAATTAGAGCATATATTTTTACTCGCTGTTCTGGTAATCTGAGAGGAAAGAGCTATAACTTTTTAAACAATATATTCTTGGAGAGTCCAGTCAAGACCCTCTCCTCCACTGCACGTGTGTCATTACAATCTTAGTAATCATCCATATGATTGCATTATTGTATTGTTGGTTTCTGTAGTGCGATACATATATAAGAAAAATTGCTCGGCCTGAGTCATAGAAAGCAATTGAGTGCGTCATTAATTATTTTCATCCACAATATTGCCTATTTTCTTTGGTAGAATTAATTATGTTATAACCTCAGCAACATAAAACATAAAAACAAACATAAGTTATTTAAGTTCATTCTGACTGTAAGCTTCTGCTGGAAGTTTAAACAAGTTTATAAAATTAGACGAAATATTTTAATCTGCCGAAGTGTGAGTAAAGCAAAAGCCAAGCAATGGGCATTGGACGAATGATGATGATGATGATGATGATGATGATGATGTGTATAAGGGCGCTCAACTACGTGGTCATCAGCACCCTGCCCACCTCGGTAGCGTAGAGGGTAGCGTGTCTGCCTCAGGTTCAAGAGGTCCCGAGTTCGAATCTCGGTCAGGGTGAGTTATCTGGATAAGTGTTTTCCGAGGTTTTCCCTTATCCTTCCAGACGAATGTTGGGTAACTCCAAGCACCATGGACCTTGGATGCATTTGAACATCGTTTCACCCATTTCATTCACCGTCCGATATGACGTCCTAATGTTCGAGGACGTAAATTACAAAGAGAGAGAGAGAGAGAGAGAGAGAGAGAGAGAGAGAGAGAGAGAGAGAGAGAGAGAGAGAGAGAGAGAGAGAGAGAGAGAGAGAGAGAGAGAGAGAGATAGGCGCCCTTTTCAGGAACTATATCATGTCAATATCCAGAGATAAGTTTGCCTATATATTACAAAAATAAAATGACTAATAAAATGAATATGCACAATTAGAAGAACGAAAACAATCAAAAACCATACATAAGAATTAATAAACGCCAACGGGCATAAAAATTTCTTTATTAATGCTGTAACGTAAAACGAAAAAGCCAACTACCTGCCCACCGGTGGTCTTATCAATTTGCTCATTTTCTTGGGTGTTGAGCTAACATTTTAAGGAGTTTTGAGAATTGGTGGGAAATGTATACTATTAGGACAGGGCATGGCAAGGCGCGGATTCAGATAACATTTCATTACGGTCATTTTTGTGTCATGTTTCTCTATTGTAACTTTCTATGTCGATTTGTAATATTTCAAGGCACTTTAGAGTCGTCTTTAAAAATATTGGGATATTAATAATAATTTTTAAATTGCATCATCTCTAGCAATCACACGAGTATTTGCCGCGTGGGCTTCGTTTGAATTGATATCGTGGTATGCGTTTTCCCTTTCTCATTGCCTCGTACTGCTTGGAGTTGCAACTTTATCACTGGATCAATGAACTAACCGATTTGTAACAGTGTGGTTGTCCATCATGTTATCTATGTTTTCCATACAATTATGCCGAAAGTGAAATCTGCTGTTGCTATAAGATTAAAGAACATCGTAAACGAGCTATGGGAAAAGCTTTTTTATATCGATGGTTCCATATTTATTTGTAGGCTTTGTGAAATTAAGGTAGCCGCTGAGAAGCTATTCACAATGCAACAGCTTTTCGGACGTGACTGACATAACAGTGCCGTAGAAAATTCTAATCGGAATATTTCACAAGTGCTACATTCTGAGAGTATAAGATAAAATGGTGTAGGTTCCGACTTTTTTAAAAACTTATGTGACATGTTTGTGTCTGCAAATATTCCTCCAGAAGGATGATTAAGGCTAAATTGAAAAACTTTCTAGAAAATTACTTGGGACGTTTTTTACCGGAAAGTCAACATTCAGAAAGAATTATATTCCATTATGCTGCGAAGGAACTATGCGAAATACAAGAGAGTATGTTACTAAAAAGAAAATATATGTTTCCTTTGATAAAGCACGAGAGTGAAAGTCGGGACTTAGCAAATGTAATTGTTGGGACGCTAGAGCTGGATGGACCAGGTAAAATTCTTTTCCTGACTTCTAAAGTGTTAGAGAAAGTAAATAATTCAAGTATATGTATTATGTTCCCTAATTCCATGTCATTGCTTTAACCTATTAGAATCTGGTATGAAGAGCTGCTGGTTTGTTACTGATATACCCCGAATAGGGTTAGAGCAGCAAAATTAATCCTGGACTTTTATCCACGAATGATACATGCAACCTGTTTGGTACATGTAGCGGTAGAAGTGAGGGGATTCTTTCCGGAAATAGATGACGTTATTTCCAATACTAAAAAGATACTCTTCAAATACTCCACAGAAACTTTCAAATCCCATTCCCTTGGTGTTCCATTACTTCCACAACCAATAATGGCGCATTGGGGTTCATGTTTTTATTTTTGTTGACATTTTCAAACAGAGAAGTCATTTGTAAATTTCCTGACGCGAGAGATGCTAGAGCGATTGCGGTGGACCAACAGGTGTTGAATGATGGTGAATTAGAGGGGCAATTAGCTTATATTAAGTTAAACTTTTGTTGATTTAGGCTTCACGGGTGATCAGCCGCGTCAAATTTATGAAGATCGAGCTTTCGGCCATTTTACAGTCTATGGCCTTCATCAGAAACTCACTTGCTCGCCTTGAAAGCTTCAAGTCTTATATTAAACGTTCTTTGTTTACCATCTATGATTCAAAATCTTCAGGAAAGGGGCATTGCACTAGACAAGGCTATAGCTTTGGTTAAAGAAGTTGAAGATAAAATTGGCAATTGAAACTACCAAGAATATTTTAAAAGAATTTACAAATTTATTGCAGGATACAAATCATTTTGTAAGATAGTTATAGTACTTTCAGGAGAAATTTTTAAAACTGTGGAGATACTAGTGGTATGGACAACCAGTGACTTGTCGCTATTCAAATATCTCCCAAATCATTGCGGAAGCGGTAAGAAGTTTCTCAATGTACAGCAATGTCCTCACCGTTAATCGTTCCTTTATATTCAAGAATCTTCGAATGTAAACAGTCATTTACTGCAATGCAGTGGATAGCTGTTAATTTAAGGTATGAATGTTTGGTCCAATATTACTTGACGTTGGAGGACGTAAATTAAAATGAAAGTATGATTTTCATTTTTCTGATAAATTTATTAGATTTTAGGTATTGTCACCAGGCATTGTTTCCTGCCGGCCCGTGCCTATGCGAAAGCTGAGAGAGAGAAGCGGGGAGTGAAAGAGGAAGATAAGCCAAAGCCACGCCCACGGAGCTGACTGGCACTGAATACTTACCGAGAGGGAAAGAGACGGAGATAGTCTGGAATTTCTCGCTGCATAGGGGAAGACCGTGATCCTTCGGCAACTTTCGAGGAAGAATTGCTCGGGTATAAATAAGGGACAAGGAGGTTTGCTAGTCAGTCGTGCAGCGGAGCTGCTAGGAGTAATGAAGTTGCTGTCCAGTTGTCTATGGACTTGTGAATTGACTGCGTAGACGTGTGGCAGACAACCTTGAAGATTTCGATCTTGAGTGTTACATCATTCTGGTGATATCAGAGTTGTACAAGTGCCTCTTTACTTGAAATAAAGAGCGTTTTGAATTTCTGCAAGCTAGACTTTTAATTCTACGAACCCACAAAATCACAGTATACTCAAACTGCTAATTAAATCTTGAATTTTGTTCTTGTTTTCTACTTTTTAGAATTGATAATATAAGCATGTATTCCTATAGTAAGTTATCTGTATGGTGTACGGATGGCTCACAAATGGACGAGAAAGCTGGAATTGGGGTTCATGGGCCATATTTTAGCCTTTCTAAAGCCCTGGGTACCAGCCCCTCCATCTTCCAAGCGGAAGTTCATGCCATGGAAATCAGTGCCCATGAGAATGTCAGAAGAGGCTTTCGTGGTGCTAATATATATATTTTTTCAGACAGTCAAGCGTCGTTAAAGGCCCTTGGTGCTTGCACCATTGAGTCAAAGCTTGTAAATGACTGTGTGAGGATTTTAAATCAGCTGGCATAACACAATAAGGTTACCCTTGTGTGGGTGCCAGGACATGTAGGAATCGAAGACAATGAAATTGTTGAGCGCCTTGCCAAAGAAGGTGCTAATATCCCTTTTATTGGCCCTCAACCTTTCTTTGGTGTACCAAGTGGCTATATCAAAGATAAGATAAAGGCTTGGGAAATCAAGAAAGACAATCGCTATTGGGGAAATGTTCCAAAGCAGGATCATGCAAAGGAGTTCACTGAAATCTCTGCAAAGAGATCCGAGAGGATTCTCACTCTCAACAAAGAGGAGTTACGGCTAATAATTGGCCTTCTAACTGGACACTGCCCTCTAAGGGATCATCTCTATAAGATGGGTAAGAATAGGACGAATATTTGTAGATTCTTTAAAGAAGAAAAAGAAACGGCAGTACATATTCTTTGTGAGTGTGAAGCCATTGCCTGGAAAAGATTAAGGCATCTGGAGTCGGGTTTTCCAACTCCAGGACATATTGCCTTACTAGCACCCCAAAATCTTATAGGCTTTTTAACAGCCTCAATATAAGCTTGTATTGTGGGGTAATGCATAATAGATCTATTAGGTCGCAGTGCTCAAAGGTCCCCAAGGGCTTTCACTACCCCTTTTCAATCATCATCATCAACATCATCATATATATCATGTATATGTATAGATATAGTATATAATTTTTAACCTTTAGGCAATCTAATTTATTATTTACAAGATTTTTTTCATAATAATTGGGTCATTTTCATTTAATTTTCAAGTCATTTTAGGTCATTTTGAGGCACTCTTATGTAATCAAAATCTGGCCCTGGTCATGAGCTTCTGTCACATGTAGAAGCTTGAAAGAGCTCTTCGCACTTAGAGCAAAAGCTATGGTATGCAATTAAATATAAATGTTTCAACTTTTTTGAAAGTTTCCACCAAATGCTCGCTTGGCCACCCATCTATTAAGTTTTATTTATGTTTTAATTTTTATTAAACACACAACAAGATAATATTAGGATTTCCAAAACATCACACGGTATGTACAGTGTACAGAGAAAACGGGAGGGCAAAGACAAAAACAAAGAAAAAGGAGCAGGAGCAAGAGGACGAGAGTGAACTCAGGATAATTAGAGCGGAACTGTGACTGTTGCTAGCAACTGATAATTGTATTTCA
Organism: Mantis religiosa; assembly: GCA_030765055.1. Classification (NCBI taxonomy): domain Eukaryota; kingdom Metazoa; phylum Arthropoda; class Insecta; order Mantodea; family Mantidae; genus Mantis; species Mantis religiosa. The sequence continues at coordinate 55,462,364 of CM060955.1, read as the reverse complement.
GACAAACCTCTGAATCCGCATAGAGATCGCCAAAACGTTTTGAGTTCCTCTTCGGTAATGTCAGCTGAGCTTCAACGTTCGCTTCAGAAGCTGGATGAGGTTATCCAACACGAGTATGAAGTAGAAGATTGGGTTACGTTGATGCACGGAATAACAGTATAATGGCATAATGCATTTCAAAGGGATTTGCATTACGAGCACAAATTACTTATCCCTCTGCATCTCATATGAATAGCTAATCTCATTATTACAGATAAGCTTTAAAACACAATCGGGTTAATTCTGCCACATTACTTGATCCGAACACAGCAAGAGGCAAGTCATGTTAATGCAGTACGTTAAATCTATATACAACACACATAATCAAAGTTACAGTCCACTTTATAGTTAGACTGACATTGCAACTAAGACGTCCATAGCAGTAACGTCCAGTCTTGTCAGATGATTTACTTCATGTGAGGAAAACATTCGGATTTCTTTGCTTGGCTAAAGTTAGCTGTGAATTGGAAATACTATCTGGGTTTGTAGGTCGTGGTCTCCTAGGTTTGTAGAAGTATGTTCAATCATCTAAACGCCGGCCATTAAAGCCTCAGACTGCACATTAGATATAAATTGATACCTAGTGTTTGGAAGACAAATAGCAACGAACTCCACTCCAAGAATGCAATTGTATTAGTCAGAAGTCGCTGAAACGAGGCCGCTAGGAAGGAGTTGCAACCGGTCAACAAAGCGCCAGGAAGAAATATTTACACAGCGCAAACTCCAACACAATCCACCACATGAAAACTAGGCCATACTACCGAGAAACAATTAAGAAAACAAAAACTTGAGCTGAATTCTTTCAGAGGGACTCGGCACGGCGATCCAAACCTCATCTATTGTACCTTGCCCCCAAGTGAGGCATTCCCGGGAAGGCAGCATGAAGCGATAGGAGACAGTGAGCGTCTGCCCCAAGGAGCCACGACAGTTATGAGGGCAGGGTCCCTAAGTTTTACTTAGAAGAACAACTCCCCAGAGAGACCAGGATAACAGACATCCCACCTTAGCTACTGCAGTTCGGAAACACTACCACCATGAGACCTGGGTTACGAGACCGGCAACCATCCGGAAGGAGGAAGTGATTTAATCAGAGCGTACCATCCAGTCCTGCACAGTCCAGACATCTGCCGAAACGTCTATCTGAAAGAAGCTACCAGATGAGATATATATGAAATGATAATGGACATGAAATGGAGGGACAGGAAATTCGGGGGATGTAATTATCTATCCAGCATTCGCCAAGCGACCCGGGAAATCCCTCGAAAAAAGCCCATTCAGCTGAACGTTTGTTCAGCTGGGGTGGTTGTTCCCAAAACAACAAAAGGGATTGTTTCGGCTACGGTTGTTCCCGAATCAATGCAGTGGAAACCTGACCACTACCGCAAATCCTAAATCGTATACCCTCATCCTATTGGACCTGTCGCACCTGGCACCATCTCACTTGACGGACCCTGCAAGCGACCGCCCTAAACTGAAATGACATCCACCTAGGCATCATTTATTTTGATGTATATACCAGCGCCAGAAGCACACGCAGAGACCAAGCACCACCGTCATGACTAACAGCATTGACACAAAATCTTGCGAAAAACCGATCATATGTTTCTTATCACACGGGTAAATATGCAATGGTGGCTAGATACCGTGGTGGCTTAGCTACCGCCCGAGAATACCCGGGCGACCTGTACTCAATCTTGACTCTTGGCTTTCCTCGACTGACGCTCGAAGCTCAAACACACCAACTCTAAAACTCTCACTGCTCATCTTGTTCTATTGTCTCACTACTGAATGACCCCAGGCCTCACATATGCTTTACATACTTTGAGGGCGCGATAGATCTTTCTGAAAATAGTAACCCCTCGAAATACTGACTGGAAATATTTTTGCTTATTAATAGCACAGTTTCTCCTCGGCCACGTGATGTCAACTCGTGACATGAGCTACCAGCTAACCTTGAAGGCGTGCCTTACCGTTCCACCTGCCAACAAACAGCAAGGCGAGTCGATTCCCATCCTCCAAGACAGGACCGCGATGGGGGCTATTTATTCGACTCAATCATTCCCTCCAAAATAGCTTCGCGTTCGGTGTTCTAAACAGTATGATCCAGATGGCAGAAAAAAGTAAAAATAAGTTAAATAAAATGTTAAAATCATTAAAGTATGTCATATTAGCATGAAAATATTCAGAATATGTTACATTTATAAAAATTTAGAAAATGTGCTCTTATATGCACCATAAATAGCATTCGAATCCATTATTCATTCACATAGCATTTAAGCATATTTGCATAAATCCCATGGAATATATATATATATATATATATATATATATATATATATATATGCATGAACTTCAGGGCAATTGTGATCACTTTTCCAGGATATGTCATCAGCATTTAAGTTCCAAGCAATATTTTCCTCTAAATATGTACCTAATCCATAGTTAGTTATATCATTGTTAGCTATAGGAAACGTGTAGCACGCAAAAATTGTAGGTTCTACGTTACTTAAAAATAGAAACTGTTGTAACAACGCTTTCAATACCATGGTATAAACGATATCTTTTACAACTTTTTGGCTACATTTTAATACCATGGTATAAATAATATATTTTACAACTTTTTGGCTACATTTATTTGTTTCTACCTTGTTGGTACCTTGGCTTACATGACACCCTTGTCCTCTGCTCTACCAGGTAAGGCCACGCCGTGGCTCAGTGGTTAGACCGCTTGGCTCTCACCAAGGCGGCCCGGGTTCGATCCCAGGCGACCGCAAAGTGAGATTTGTGGTGGACAACACGGCGTTGGGGCGGGTTTTCTCCGGGACCTCCGGTTTCCCCCGCCATCTCATTCCACCGGTGCTCCATCTTCATCTCATGCATCATCAGTGTCACCGCCTGCGGTGCCGTATGTAGTAAAAGCGGGCGTTAAACACTACACATTTCATTTCTACCAGGTAGCTCTGAACCTCCATACCTCCTTGTTATTTAATTAGTCCCATTCTCCCTCATCATGTTCCTTTGTTATAATCTTTACATTTCTCGCCCATTCTTCTTTAACTTTGTGCAAGAACTCACCAATACTTCTTACCTTCTTTTCCTCCCTACCCGTTAACATATTATAGCTACTAACTTCTCTACTTTCTACTATTTTTCCTACCAAGCCTTTTTTCTTTTACAGTGAAAGCTATATTACGTTGTCTTTGAATGGTTTTATCAAAACTGTTATATTATGCCCTTTACTGTTAAGCTATTGGTTAAAATAAGACGTAAAGCTTTCCTGGCGACAAATATGCTCACTTTCTTCTCGGGCAGCCAGCCAGGTGAAAAGATGATTAGATATCAACATATCGGAAGTGTACATCTCTCCCATCATCAAGATATTTATAAAATGTTATAACCACAAATGAGATACTGGATATAACACAACTATAGACAAAGACAGAACACTACCAAAATGCGCATTACTGAACATAAGACTATTTTCAGTAAATGAAATGCCAGGTCAGGAGATGGCGTGAGTATAGAAAATTGTGTCAAAGAAACATAACTGCATAACTTGATTATCAAACTGTATTGATCTTTGCTTCTTAAATCGACGGATTTCCATTTAAGGCCGGTTTTAGAGAGGAGTTGAACTGAAATGCAGCATCACGATTAAGCGTGCTCCTTTCAGAGGAAATCGTCAAAGCCTACTTAATTCTCCCCTCCCAGTAACTGTTGCATTTTGGCCAGATGGTCGTCTCCCGAAAATTGGCTCTATGGTCGTTATCAAAACAATGTTCTGCCTGCATCCCGTTTACCGGCAATCTATCCGGCAGAATCAGCAGAATTCTTGCCAAATACAACATCAGGACCATCCACAAGCCCCCCTCCGAAGATTAAACATCTGTTGGCACCAGTGAAAGACAAACTGGACTTCCAAGTTCCGGGAGTGTACCAAATTCCCTGTGAATGTGGGACACCGTACATATGACAAACCAGAAGGACCATCGCCACTAGAATAATTGAACATGAACGGAGCATTCGTTTAATGCAACCTGAGAAGACTTGGCTGGCGTCATAAACTGATACTAAGAACAAACATATTCCGATCTAGTTATTTCATCTCTAAAGAGACTTCTGACTCTAAAACAGAGAAATTATTTGCAGATGTCTTAGTGTTGATTTCAAATTCAGAAAGCCACTTTGTGCTAATGATTGTGAATTATTGAGCAACATTACAGAGCAAAACTTTCGCGTTTACGTGTTAGACCTCTAAATTCCATACCTAATTTGATAAAGCAATTGCTAAAGAGGTCTCTCTCTTGAAATAGCAGCAATAGCAGTAGAAGTGGCAGTAGTCGTCGTCATTGTTGTTATAGCCCAAATGAAAACTTCTTTTTCTGTTAAATTGGAGTTTGAAAGGTTTTCAATAATTAATAAACATAAGATGATATTTGGTAGCTATAGGATGATATTGATGGTGATGTTGAAGGGAATAAGGTGATATTGATGGGAACTGAAATAAGGTATCAAAATGGAAGGTATATGGTCATCGTTTAAGGTAAATAACCATTTAGCGCGATTTTAATAGCAGTGATGTGTCAAAACGAGAGCTGAGACATGGTTTTGGAGTATTTGCCAAATTGCCTCACATTGGGGAGGGTAGAAATATCCCTGTGAAAATATCTCCATAGTGCTGGTCTCCCTTCTTGAGAGCGACTGGTTTCACTTTGGGATCCCCAGTTTGAAGAAGGTTTCGGCGGGAGCCTATATGGCACTACCGGTCGCTCCTTCAGCTCTTCCTCCCAAAGGTCACGTTGGAAGTACAAAGGCCCTGCTATACTCACTTGTGTATGTCCCTCCATCGAATTAAATCGTAGTCGTAGTATCAACTAGAAAGCACTAATGAGCTAAAACACCTAATGATGCATCCTAAGGGAATTAATATGAACAAATATGATAGCGAATTGTAGTATGTAAGACTGTCATTTGCAAGAGTTTGCATTTAGTTTTTACTGTGTATAGTAAGAGACAATAGAAGGTGTGTGTACATATGTTGCAGAATCGAGAGTGAAGTTGGGACTTTTCTGCGTTGGGAAGATGGGCATCTGCTCGTCCTTTGTTGTACTGCCACTAATGGCGTCAGAACTGTATCCCACAGTGGTGCGAGGTCTCGGCATGAGTACCAGCTCCATCATAGGGATGCTGGGTCCTGTCTTCGTTCCATTTGTCGTCCACATGGTGAGTTCCCTATTTACGGTATTCCATAAAGAAGAAAATTATAAATTGTAGGGGAAGGTCCTGCAGTATCGCATGGGTTAAGTTATTTTACTTTACACTGTAACCGTGGTGGTTAATCGGAATCTTACTATATTATTTTCTTACCTCACGACATGTTCTATAGATAGTATAATGTAACGATTTTTATTTATAGTACTTTATTACATCGAAAGTATAAAAGCTAGAATTATAAGGCTTGTAGAAAGTGCCTTGCAGTATCGGCCACTGCCTTTGCTGTCACAATATAGTTTGTCAGTGATACATTGCACTGCTACATATAGATCAATAGTAGAACAGAAAAGCATGGGAACTTATTGTCACTATTTCTGCTCAGTTCACAAATCTTTAGCTCACTGGTTTACAGAGATCGCAAATATAGCGCTGCTATAGGCCTCAGAATATATTCCGTGATATAAGAGGTACACTAACCATCAAGCACTCAGAGCAGAGAAAGAACTGAAAAGAGGAAGAAGATATCCTACTACAGCGCACGTGGATGCACAAGCTTGCTACTGCTTACTGGAAACTTCCGCCACATGGAGGCGACAAGGGAAATCACAGTAGTGGCCAGTAATGCATGCCGGCCGATACTGCACGACTGTCCCTTAACCACATGACTTTCCCTAACCACCATCCTCTAATTTTAACACTTGTACAAACTATCCCTATGAAAGTTTACTGCTTTCATCTGCATAATTTATTATTAAATAAAGGTTTCCATAAGTAATTGTATTGTAGGTGGGTATAAGGGGAACACAGTAGGTCACTATAGCGGCCTAAAACTTTCATGCCCTTTCCATAATATCGCGAGAAAAGACTGAATGGTAATAGCACTTCAAGAAATCAGTGCTTAAACATCCAAACCGATAACAAGTATCCCGGAAATGGAATTGTGCTTTAGGACATCTATATTTTTACGAAGTGGCTTTCTGACCCTTGTGATTACAATCCGACTTTCGACTTTTGAGTTTTTCTGCTCACGGGCACACACACACGCGCGCACACACAGACACACACACACACACACACACATATATACACATGAGGTCCCGAATTCAAATCTCGGTCAGGGTTAGTTACATGGATAACGTTCTTTTCCGGGGGGTTTTCTTATCCTGAAAGATGAATGTCGGGTCGGTCTCAGTTCTAAGGACTCTGGTTTCATTTGAGCATCATTTCACCCACCTCATTCTTCGTCCGATATGACTTGACGCTGGAGGACGTAAATTACAAGGAAAAAATATCTCAGAAACATACACGCCCACATATACTTGCATCTTTTTCCTAAATGTATATTTTTACTTCCTCTAGCCAGTGTAAGTATCTGCTAGAGAAGTTAAAACCCTCATTAGTTATTTGTAAATGATTTTATCTAAATATTTCATTTTTATAGACATTTGTAGACTGGCTTTATAATATAAACACTTCCTGTTTAAGTCATTTTAGCGTTTCTACAAATTGGTTCAGTGAGGTGACAAAAGTTTGTGTTCTCTATCCCTGTTCCTGTCTGGGGATATTTGGTTATCTTTACTAGATTCTAGAAGCGCGAATATGAAATGAATGGGTGATGTTTTAACAGAATAAAGTGTTTTAATTGTTCTCAAATTTCCTTATGTAAATTTACTTAAACATACAATATTAGCTAAATTAAAAATAGGAATGGATTGCTATTGGTGGTACTGTACTCCACTACAGCCAATGAAACATGCGGCCGCTTTGCTACTCCGATTATAAAATGGACTCTATGGTTGTTTGCTTAGGCAGCAGATTTCCCCCAGGCAATCCAATAAATTGTTCTGCAGCAGTAACGTTTTAATAACCTCATGCACCGTCACCTTCACTTCAACGCCGTTCTTTTTTGACCAGGATCTTCAATATGTGCGTCGCCTTAGGGCACTTTCCAGGCGAGTTGAGAAAAGCCCGGGTGATATGTATATTGAAGCTTGGAAAGGATCCGTTACATCCTTCCAGCTACCGATCCATCAGTCTCATTTCTGCCCTCTCGAGAGGTTAATGCTAACCAGACTGATTCCCATTTTGGGAGACATTCAAGCTATCCCTTATCACCAGATCGGATTTCGTCCTGGGCACTCCACTATCCAACAGCTACTACGTGTGATGGAGGCAGCTGCCCTGGGTTTCCCGGAACGCACCTTCACGTCAGTGGTGTCTTTGGACGTCAAAAAGGCCTTCTCCACGACATGCCGGTCTCATGTACAAACTCATCCAACTGGAGCTACCTACACCGCTAATCAACTACTTACACAGCTTCCTCAGACATAGAACTTTTAAAGTCACAGTAGCGGGGAAAACATCTACACTAATACCCGTGAGAGGCGGAATCCCCGAAGGCTCTGTACTATCCCCCACACATTTTAGTGTGCCCATGGCAGACTTCCCAACTCAACCGCAAGTCGAAATGGCACAGTACGCTGACGACGTGTTGCTGTTCTGCAAAGACAGTCACATACCCAGAGCCTTCAACCCAATTCAGAGACACCTCCGTCTCACACAAGAGTGGTGCAGGCGTTGGCGGATGTCCGTCAATTCCGTCAAAAGCCACGCCATATTTCTTACTAGGCGCCACATCCCCGCTGATTGCCCCAACTTCCACTTTAGATGCTGCAGGATAGAGTGCACTAATTCCATCAAGTACCTGGGCGTCCAAACTGATAGAGGCCTAGCTTTCCGCGGACACATCAGGGAATTATCGGCACGGGAACAGGGGGCTCTCGCCTCTCTGTACCCATTGCTGCGTTCAGTCTTGATGCCAGTCCCTTAAAGTTACACCTCTTTCGAGCGCTGATAATCCCACTTATGTTGTACGCTTGTGAGATCTGGAGCATGGCTGCAGATAGTAGACTCGCATACCTTCAGCGTGCACGGAATAGAGGACTCGGTTCCATTTATTCTGTAGGTCGTTCTTTCCCTGTGAGGTTGCTTCACGAAGCTTCTCTTCTCCCATACGTGGAGGACGAAATTAGGCGCCGAGCGACAAAACTTTACGCTCAACTTCTAACACACAGAAGCGCCCTGGTTCGGTCTCTAAGTGAATACGACGCTACGAGACGCCGCTTCAGGCTTTTCCGGGTACCTCGTATGGCATGCAGGTACCCAAGCTAACCAAGGAGTTAATCGGAACAGAAGCAAAAGCTGAACTCCATAATCTTCAAATGAGCTGTTTGGCTACAAAATTGACCCCATTATTAATTAAATAAGACACCAGAGTGTAAGAAAAAATTGGCCGGGCATCCTGTACAAAATCAGAGGAGTAAGAAAGTCATCTTATAAAAATTCCTCAACAAAGTAATCCCACCCCATCCTGCATCACCAAAATGTTCAACCTGCAGTTAAACCCAAAACCTGGGTGGGTACGCAGCAAAAACCTTCTGGCTGTTAACAGCCTGTCAGTACCTGCTTTACGTTACATTTTAATAATATCAATAACACCTTACACGTAACCGTGCAAATTACGGTAAAATAAACACGTCCTTATGACAGGAGATGTAAAAAGTGTCTTTTCCTGCATTCTCCTTATGCTGTTTGGGGAAGCTCTTTCATATGAATCCATTTAACAGTTTCCTAATTAATTTATTATGATACGACGTTTCAGAGATCTTGACGGCTCACACCACTTTAGTAATTGCTATGTCTTCAAATGTTCTATGGTATAATTTAATGACTAAAGGTATATTCGTAATGTCCAAGTCTTGTTAGAAGTATCCAGCCCGATGATGAATATTGGCGATTTGTTCAAATTTGTATATCATTTCTCAAATGTCTGTATTTTTGCCAGGATCAAAAGTAATTAACTATAATACTCTGTGCAGTTGAATGCTGGGAAGCATTCAGTTTTATTCAATATTAAGAACTCTTACAGAATCCCTAAAGGATCCAGTCTTATTTATTAATTCATTTCATCCATTAGCTCTATGAACAAAGGTCACACATAGGGAGCGGAGGAAGAGCAACTTACTGAAATATTCCGGCAGAGAGGCTGGAAGGTACACTTTATCATGACTGTCTATGACAGACTCCGCGATTGGTTTTATGTTAAATGTCTGGCATTTAATCAGTATATATTATACTAGGCTGGTCTCCAGCTCGTTAGGGAAGTATAAACTTTGACATGAGTGCTGGAACTCAGTAAGAGATGAGGATTCGGCATCTTAGAGGCAGGTTATCATTTCCTTACCAACATAAACTACTGAGTATAATATTGACCCGATTCGATGCTTTCGAATATTCACATTCACCACACACTATTTCTTGATTACCTCGCCATGTAAAGGGTTTCTGGTGCACTAAATGAGTTTCTCTAAGCTCCATGGCCAACTATTCCGCAGTGAAACATGACCAGGTAAATGTAACAATACTTCATCAATATTAACTTTGGATCGGTTGCTCCTTGGTTAACATCCCTCAAAACACAGACTCTCATCAGATGGTAGCAATTCGTGCACCGGACTATTTTCAATTTCAAGAGTTTGACATTTCAGTGTACTAACTCTTTTAATGGAAATAATTATTTCTTCCACACTAGCCGTGTGTAGGCTAAGGGTTGATTGAGTAGAGTCAGACTGAAAAATTCAATGCCATAGCGAGGATTTGAACCACGGATCTCCATCTCTCCGTGCGGTTGCTCTAACCAACTGAGCTAATATGGGCAACATGGCGACATGACATTAAATTCTCCAACTGACTCCTACGTTTCCCGATAGACCACTAGGGGTTCTCATATGCTATGAGACACGCACCTTTTGTGGCGACTTACTATGCTGTAGGTACGTAAGTCCCAGGCTTCAAAGTTAAACCACTATGTTTTTATTTTAGGTAAATTGATGGAAATAATCATTTCTTCCACACTAGCGTAGTACTACTGTACTTACAGATAGTAGGTCGCCACAAGAGGTGCATATCTCATAGCATATGAAAACCACTAGTAGTCTACCCGGAAACATATGAGTCAGTTGGAGAATTTAATGTCATGTCGGCACGTTGGCCATAGCAGCTCAGTTGGTTACAGCAACCGCACGGAGAGCGGGATACCCGTGGTTCAAATCCCGGCTATGGCATTGAATTGTTCAGTCTGACTCTACTCATTCTAACTCGTTTAATCTAAAATTACAATTTTATAATTCCTGTGTAAGCTGTTGCAGAAATTTCTTAAATAATATGTTTAAATCATTCTAAAAATTCGTCTAATTGCTCTGCAGTAAACAGCCACTCCTTTAAACCTCGCTGCTATTAAAAATCGAACCCTTTTTCATAAATATGGCAGAGTAATCTAGGAAACCACAATCATTTGCGTATTACCGCTGGGCAAATTACTATTGGCAAAATCGTTTTCAAGTCCAATGGTTTTCTTCACATTCCGTTTCGCTGTTGAATGAGTGTCAGGTAAAACAAAATGTTATTGTGCATGCTCCAATTGTTCAAAATGAGCTGTTCGATACAAAGCCCCATCGACTGTGAGATAAGGGGTGATATTCGAGTTATGAATGCTCGCAAGTTAAAACCTATAGACCATTACTGTCAACATAACGAAGCGTATGGCGACCCAGTAATGGGCGAAAGAATGTGAGAAAGTGGTGTGAAATATTCAACTATGCAAAAGATAACAAATAAATTAAAATTGTGCATGATCAAACCGGACCTCAGCGTTGTCACTCCTCATTGATTTGGAGAATAAAGTATACAAAATTAATGCAAAACAAACATGTAACCCAAGAGGAGTTGCAAATTTCTTTCCAAAACATTTATATTTCTGTAACTGATGAAATTGTGCCCGAACATTTGCCATAATTAACTGACGGCAAACACATTATAGCATGCAACCTTTAAATAAAAGTGCTTAAAAGGTGATGCTGATCATTAAGCTTTTTTCAGTTACATAGCGTTTATTAAAATACTTTTTACTGTCTAAAGGTTCAACAGTCCTTACTTCCTGCATTATACTCGCAACTCATAATTTTTACATGACTCTGCGCTTAGACGACAACAGCTTTGAAAATTTTGAAAATAAATCTTTGAAAATAAAATCCCTGAAAAATGATGTAATTATATTGGTGCAGCAAACAAAAAGCCTTTGCTGTAATGTGCAACTAAAATCATTAGGAATTTGACTCTAACTTCATTTTCCGTAGTGTCCTCAAGGGTGATTAGCCAAGACATAAGAAACACTTATGAATGTGTGTAAGTAAAAGAATATCAAAGGGGTACCTCTGTTAAAAACGGTGTACCTAATATTCTATAGGAAATAAATTTGTGATGAATTGTGGTGATAGTTATGCTACACATTCCATAATATATTTAGTTATCTTTAACACTTTTAAAACCATTAAACCTCAACTATAACTTCAAAAAATACGCACTTTTCTAATTCAGCGTTCTTTCAGATAAAACCTAACAAGGCATATAATCGAAGAGCTGGAGTATAGGCTACATGCACAGCTTAGAACACAAACCCTGATGAATTATGCACTCAATCCAATATTTGTGATCCTGCTCACATTGCGGTTCTGTGCAACTGAAAGCTTCCAACTGGTGATTGGGGATATATTTAATATAATATAACAAAATATAAATAAAGAAACTGCGTTTAGGACAATACACAGAATTACAAGGAAGATTGCAGCTTTAAGACCACATTTCATCAGGATGCCTATGGAAAAGGGTCAAATAAGGAGGGTTATGCGAGATTTCAAGTTAGCTGAACGGATCTTCTCTTTTGCTTGAACTTCCATTCTTTATGTACAAATATAATAATTTGTAACTTAAAACTTTACTTATCTTCCTTTTTTTATATTTTCCAGCTCACAATATTGTAAACAGACGAAAATGAAAAATATGTACATTGAGCGTATAATGTAGATAAAGTAAGTGAAATGATTAACTTTTGATAAATACTGTTTCAATATGGAGTAAATTCTTACACTTTTTATTTAAAATAACATTATTTCTAAGACAAATAACCATAAACCGAAAGATTTATTTAGTTTTACTTATATCTATATTGGCTACTCTGTGCAGTTGAATAAAACAGAGTCGAGTAATTCCGATAATTCTCGATTCCTTTCGATACAACACAAAAGTTGCAACATGTTTGGCGATGTTACCGCATTTGTTTTTGTGATCTCAGATCAGTACTTAAGGGGCGTTTATCTGATCTAAGATCAGCATTTTACAACCCACGCGGGTTCGCAAACTTAGTTCAATTTTGATCTTTGATTATAAATAAACTGCAGTTAGCGATTTTTATGCAACCGGGCCTAAAGGTCCCTTAGGTCCTCCAAATATCGAACAATGAATGAAATGGGTGATAACATGCTCAAAGACAAACATGTCAAAAAGATGACCCCAAAGTCCATAGAGCTCAGATTCACCTAAAATGCCTAGATTTGGGAAAATCCCGGAGAAAACATTAACCAGATAACTCACCCTGACTGAGATTGAAACTCCGGACCACTTGAACGCGAGGCAGACACGCTGCCATATATGGCGGGCATCTAAGGGGATGAATTCGCACTACATTTCGCACAACTAACAAATTCAGATATAATAACTGTACAACTACTAGGTATTTAGAAATTGATCTTATATTCAGTTACGTTACCGTACACGTACCTATATTATACTCAGGATTTGTTTCAAATAAGATTTTAGCATGTCAAGGAATTATTCGTGATATCAAACGCTCAGAAACAAAGTGGGAAAAGCAAGAATAATAAACAGTGAAGAATGTCCCTTTGGTGACACTTAGGAAACTTCAGAACTTTACAACATGGAATACTTCAAATGTAGCTAACGCTACGCCCAATTCGTCTGCTTAGTAATCATTGCATTTTTTGTCTTTGATGATTACTTTTAAGATTTTCTTATTGTCATACTAGTACGAAGTGCACACATTTTTTAAAAGTCTTTCTGTTGCCCCTTTTGAAGATGATGAACTTAAAGCTTACTTCATACTTGCTACACTGGAAGCTCGGGTTGAATGAAAGTTATATTAACAATAGGATTGGCATACCAGGAGAGCAAGTGTTTGATTTTGAGATTCAATAAATTATTGGTTCGACTTGCAGGTTTAGTGAATCCTACCATAAGCGGCTTCCCTTGAAGGATGCGTCAATATGTGCCGAGAAGTGTAAGTCGTAGCAATAACCATTAACAAGCGTCCAGTCAGGAAATTATAAGTAATACGGACAAGCGTTCCGATGTCTACAGCAGCATATAGCAACAGAAACATCCTGGGCGCGCAGTTATATATGGTCTGGTAAATTATTGAGGTACCCTCATTGTGATGTGGGCATTGCATTAATTGGCGTTCTACCACCGAGTGAACAGCATGTTTTGGAACATTCTAGTGAGGCATGCCATCTCTTGGATTGCTTTATGCAACCATATTCTACCAGTCTCTATGGGAAAACTGACGTCACGAACAAACAGGGACTGACACAGGATGTAGTACACCATATGCATGCTGTCACCTATGCATTCAAATAGTTTCAGCAACTTAAGGGAATGTGAAATGTGATCCTTCTTAAATTTAGAATACTGTGGCTGTTGTATAATAATGCTAATGTAATAATAGTAATACATTCCTCAGTCACAAAATATAAAATGTGTATCTTAGGCTGTTTCTTTTAAGGGTGAAGAAAGATCATCGGCTACACTGACGACAATGGGTAGCCTCATGGTAGTGAGCGGCGTCCTGAGCCTGTTGCTTCCAGAAACGCTTCACCAACATCTGCCACAGACTCTTGAGGACGGGGAACTGTTCGGCAAGAGCTGGTCCTGGCGACAATGGATCACCTGCTGTCCTCCAAGGCAAGTAATTACATTTTCTTTCTTAACCCTTTCACATTCAAGTACAGCCATTATTTTTAAATTTTAGCTATCTTTTCATATTTAGCTTTGGTGCGATTCGTTCCCCAGTACACTATAGTAGACTGAGGCAGTTCGCTACCTGACTCGCCCTTAATATTATGACAAAGAATATTCATTTAAATTTACCTTTAAAAACCTATTTCATTATCCAATAGAATTATCCTCCCTTTTAATTAAATCCAAAACAACAAGTTTATTACAATTTTCACTAAATTATATTCATCAAAACTGAAATAAATTCTGGTTGCACCGTTACTGTCACACAACTAAAAGAAGTGATTTTGTGTGATTGTTTAATACCAACTATTCATCAACTTGAGTCTTAGCTCAAAATTATATACTGTACTTTTAAAATATGTACTCAGATTTGCAGTACTGTCTAATTTTTAAATTTAAAATCGCAATTAACGGCATTATCAATAAAGAAATAGCAAAACGAAGGGGAGGGAGTTCTGCAAGTAATTCCTCGCCAAATCATCAAAAGTTGTGTACAATCACCCTTGTCCTATGGGTCTACCCTCTGACAGTGTTTGGTATTATTCAGTATTTAGTAGGGCCATTATTAGGTTTTCAAAGTGGTAGGTCACCTTCGCAAATACGTAGACCAATCTACTTGGTACTGTTATTTCAACTTCTAATATAGGTATTCATTTGTAGTATCTCACCTTCACTTTCTCTATTCCTTTAACTAATACATTCCAACGTAAGTCACATCGTACGATGAATGAAATTGGAGAAAGGATGCTCAAAGGAATCCAGGGGCCATTGAGCTTAGAGATACCTGACACTCGCCTTTCAGGATAAGGGAAAACCAGATAAATCAGCTGACCAAGGTTTGAATATGGAACATCTTGAACGTAAGGCAGACACGCTACCACATACGCTACAGAGGTGGGCTCAGTTTTTCTGTTCTCGGTAGAAAACTCGTGGATAATTTTCCCCATATTATTTCGATGCTGTACATGACAATAGAGTCAACTGTGTTATTTATTACTTTCATGGCAGTGGTTAGAGTTAGTTATATTAGGTTCTTAAGTTTATATATTGCTTTTAATGCTGTTTTCTATCCAAAATATGACTGCCGAAAGACTTCACGGTTGGTTGAATTGTTATTTCTATATATTTGAATTTATTTAAAATTTCTAGTTCCTGGTATTTCATTGCTAGAATGTCATTTGCACCTGCTCTGCCTTCTTTTCTGAGTGCCATCTACTCTGTTATTTGTATTATATGCCGCTCATTTTTCTAGTTTTGCTAGTGCTATCTGTAGTTCTATATTTGATTTTGAGCCTACTACCATATCGTCTACGCACATGATCATTTTGCCATTCTTGTTCTAGTGCAGTCAGTACGTTAAAAAGGATACCTACCTATTTGGTCCTCTTTACTTGCATTTGACAAAATCAACTGTTGTAAGTGACTGTACTCCTATTATCCATCTTAGTTTTATTTTTAAATTTTTATTTCCTTGTTAATGAGATAAAAATTATTTTTGTAGTCTATGAAACCAACATAATATTTACCTCTTGGATGCCTTAGCATATCTTCTATGTCTTCTGTTAAGTATATTATACAGTGATTTTATCTTTCATAAACCCAAACTCTTGTTCAGGTATGTGGTTCGGTTTTCTTCATATAGTCGTTTAGCTTATATTGGTGAAATATTTTACATATTGCTCATCAATGTCATTCCTCTATATGAGTACGTGGTTCATTTTCCGTTGTATGGCATCTTTAACTTTGCCAATTGCCTTGCTTCTGGTATTTCCCTTATCTGGAAGCACTGATTAAATATGCCTGTTCATAAGAGTATTGTGTGTTCTTATGATGATATCACAGGTTATATGTAGTTCGTTTTCCCGTTTTTCTTCTGTTTAAAGCCTTTTTAACCTCATTCGCAGTATTCCTTTTGCTATGAGGGATAATGTCACCTATACCAATGATCTTGGTGAGTAATTTATCGTTTCTTTTGAAGAGTTCCTGAAGTGTTCTTTCTAAACTGTTATTGTTTTCTTTGAAAAACTTAAAGAAGATAGAGACGTTATTTTTTCGCATTTGTGACCATCCTCACTGCTTCTATTTCTATACTATTTTCCTTATTGTGTATATATTTCTATGTCGCAGTGCACGCAGTGTTTCCCTGCATATTGTGTAACAGTCTTGATCGAACCGCGTTGAACTTTTCTCCTGGACTCGAGTGTTGCTCCTTGAATCAATTCAGTAACAGTTTCTGTTGCTTTGTTTATATTTCCCAGTACAGTTTGTTCTTGTTTTCTTTATTTTATCGTCTTCTTGTATCTTTTTCTGTCTAATTCCCTTGTGTGTGAGGTTTTAGTTTTGTTTCTTCGCATCCTTTGCGCCGCTTTATATTCTGCTTCTGTTGACATAGGAATTTGTCTTCGTATTGTGGTGCGCCCGAAGACCACATATAGTTCTTCTTGTTTTCTCAAGTGAATTTGTTTACCCAATACAACACAAGATCTATTGCGCTTGATCCGTTTACTGCAAAGTAAGTTTTAAGTCGCTATAACTATTTAACGGTGAAGCCTTCTTCCTGTAGTATTTCTATTGCTGGTTCGGTTTTAGTGTTTGCTTTATCTATCTTACAATTCAGGGCTCCAGATATGAAATTCATCTTCTTGGACTGGTGCATTCTTTATTTTTATTAGTATTTCTATATCGTGATATGTATGTATAGCCCTGAAATTGTTAAATCTGTAGCTTCAACGATCATGATTTCTTCTTTTGCATTTCTTTCGCTTTCTCTATTGTGTTTCTGACGAAACGTGAAACTTCTCCTGCTGGTCTACTTGTCGTTAACTCTAGCGTACGAATGGTATGCATAGACATTTAGCAGTTCTAAGGTTCCATTAGGAAGCTTTTCTTAGTGATGTTTATGTTGAAGTGTCCCATGGTTTCAGGTGGTGTATATATTAGAGCGTTCTTAAGTCCTCTATTTCAGAGTAGATTTTACTAGCTTAATGGACTACCGCCGTGCTGTTCCTTTACCTTCGAAAGCAAAATCTATTTAATAGAATACATGCTAGCCAAAATCTGAATTTGCCGTTACTTGTAGCGCTAAGAGATTTAGATCGAATATAGTTCCTAATTTGATCAATAAGCATAAAAACTGTATACTTATAATTCGGGCAATAATTTATAGGTAACACTGGAGACTTTAACGAAAAAATGTGATGCTGAAAATATATATGTAATATGCACACTTTAATCTCGGGCAGCCAGCCAGGTGAAAAGATGATTAGATATCAACGTTTCGGAGTGTGCATCTCTCCCATCATCAGCATATTTAGAGAATGTTATAACCACAAATGAAACGCTGGGTATAACACAACTATTTTATAGAACACTATAAAAATTCGCATTACTGAACAAAAGACTGTTTTCAGTAAATTAAATGCCAGGTCAGGAGATGGCGTAATTATAGAAAATTGTGTCAAAGAAACTTAAATACTTAACTTGATTATCAAGCTGTATTGATCTTTGCTTCTTAAATCGACGTATTTCCATTTTAAGGCCAGTTTCCAAGAGGAGCCGAACTGAAATCCAGCATCACTATAATCAAGTTAAGTAGTTACGTTTCTAGGACACAATTTTCTATACTCACGCCATCTCCTGACCTGGCATTTAATTTACTGAAAACAGTCTTTTGTTCAGTAATGCGAATTTTTATAGTGTTTTGTCTTTGTTTATATTGGTGTTATATCCAGTGCTTCATTTGTGGTATAACATTTTATAAATATCCTGATGATGGGAGAAATGTGTAGTGTTTAACGCCCGCTTTTACTACATACGGCACCGCTGGTGGAAACACTGATGATACATGAGATGAAGATGGAGCACCAGTGGAATGAGATGGCGGGGGAAACCGGAGGTGTCGGAGAAAACCCGCCCCAGCGCCGTGTTGTCCACCACAAATCTCACTTTGCGGTTTCCTGGGATCGAACCCGGGCCGCCTTGGTGAGAGACAAGCGGTGAGAGATGTACACTCCCGAAACATTGATATTTAATCGTCTTTTCACCTGGCTGGCTGCCCGAGAAGAAAGTGAGCGTATTCGTCGCCAGGAAATCTTCAGGTCTTATTTTATATACGTAATATGTATCCGTTCAGTAGCAGAAACATGTAATGAATTCCTTTTTAAGCTTTCAAAGGTATATTCCTGTTACTTTTACTCACATGAAGGGCAAATAAGTATTCCCTGACATTTGGGGAGCATAATTATTAGTACAGTACGAAAGGAAACTGATGCCTCATGTATCAATCCATGCCAAGCCACATGTTTGCAATTTCGAAGTCATCTGCTGTAGCAACCAGTAGCGTTTCGCCCCAAAATAATTCTGACATACTGGGGATAGTTTCATCTATTATTATATATTGTTAGTATATAATGGGTTAATTGGTGTGACAAACTCAGTGTATAAAGCCGGATATTTACATTATTATACATTCTTTAATTTTGCAAATTTCTAAGTACTATATTTAAGTAATTAAGAAAACCCAAGTAGAATTTTTACTTTCGAATGTGTTCACATATTTATAATAATAAATATTGTTTAAGTTTCACTACCTACTACATCTAGACAACTGTTGTGAATTGAGCTATTATAGTTTAATGTGAGCAGTATTAAATATAATTGAGTGATGTTATATATTTGGTTATCCATGTTTTTCATTTGTTTTTTAACTGTAGTTAGAGTTCTAAGCCATATATTTTTCAATATCTTTGCCATCTTGTTTCCTCTGCGTTATATTTAGGACATGTACAAACAGTATATTTTTACATGTATTTTTTTCCCACAGGGATATTGAGTGTCATGTTATGTGGTACTCAAACTTAACCTTCGGAAAGTGAATATTTCTTATTCTATAAATGCGTAGAATTCTTTTCTTCATAAAGTTCTTTATATTGTATAACAGAACTTCACGTATAGTATTTTTCAAAATAAATGTACCGAGATTTGAATATTGCGCAATTTTGTCTTCTTCATTAACTTTAAGGGCATTCACCCAAAGCTGATTCAGTATATCTGAGTTTTCTATAGATGAATCTGAAGTTGTTTCTTTTAATGCTGCAAGTTTAGTTTATTTATCTCTAAATTCATTCTCTTTAATATATTTATGGGAAGTTCAATATAAAAACATAATTTTGCTTTCGTTTTCTTGAGCTTTAATTGAAAAATTCTTTATTTCATAAATAAGGCAAAAATAATGCTAATTCTCTTCATAATTTTACACTGCTTTCAATGACATAATTATTTTATCACTATTAACTATTTTGCTGTATGGATAGATCCACAGCTACCTAACTTATCAGCAACGTAATGATTATTGCTTTTCCAAACATAAATTCCCAGAGGAGTTTCCTCATTGATAACTAATTTCTTCCGTCTATTTAAATATATCTATATTATTCAGTTCCTTTCAAAAGAGAACTAATGAATTCCCTTAAAGGATCTAATGAACTATCTAACATTCCTATAGTCTGTAAATCTTTATATATTAAGTGTTGAAATTAATTTTAAAGTAGGGTAATCTGTCAGATTTATACATTAATGCAATTACATGACAAAAGATTTGAAACAGTAACTTTCCTAATGTCAACTGTTTCTTTCAATAACAGAATAGAAGCTACTTAAGAGAATAAACTATAAGGTAAATATTCCCTTAGAAGAATTAGTGGTTTACTAATTTCAGTATTTCAGTATTTGTTTATTAATACGATGTCATTCTTGTGTTTCTTCCTACTTAACGAAAACTCATATTTATTTAGAAACACTGGAGTGAATTCATTTAAAAGACAAATTCGACGTTTAACAATAATTCATAACGTACTACCCTCTATAAGAGTATAAAACATTTTCAAGAGAAAAATTACATACAAACGTATAACATAAATGTATAGCATAATTAACATAACATAAATATTTTTTGACAACGTGCCTTTACTCGTCCTCATAATTTTGATGGTCCTTCTCAAAATAGTCTCCCCTGAATGCAATGCACTTGTCCCAGTGTTTCTGCCAGTTTTCAAAGACATGCTGGAAACCATTTTTGAGAGATCCTTCAAAATCGCCTCCGCAGCCTTTACCATTGCTTCTGATGATGGATAATGCCCACCACGAAGGCGTTTCTTCAAGTTAGGGAACAGAAAAAGGTCACATGGCGCTAAATCAAGACTACAGGGAGGGTGAGGAATGCACTTCACGTTAACTTTTGCAAGATATTCAGCAACAACATTGGCAATATGCGGCCGCACATTATCGTGGTGCGGCATCCAGCCTGCTTCACGGAAATGTGCCTGATATGGACTTGCAATGTTTTCAGGACATCCCTGCAGTATAGTCCAGTTACTGATGTGTGTGCATGTACAACATGCTGATAAACCATTCCATGAATATCAAAGAATGAGATGACCATAATTTTCCCAGCAGAAGCAACCACTTTTCCTTTCTTGGTTGGTGATGAAGGACATTTCCATACTGAGCTTTGCCGTTTGCTCTCAGGATCAAAATGATGTAGCCAAGTTTCATCAGCAGTGATTACGTTTGAAAGAAACTGCGGATCTTCCTCTAACATCAACTTTAACTGCATGTTACCTCCATTGCAGCGGTAGGCGATACTGAACATGTCTGAATTTGCCTGGTTCTCACAGGTGGGAACCAGGAATACCAACAATGAAACTACTACGGCGTGTTTTTTTCACGTTAAGCTAACAGAGTATAATAAGATTTAATTATAGGGCGAAAAATTATGGCCGTAAAATTATGATCATTCTTTATTGAACAGCCTCGTAGTAACTATACTGTGGAAAAGTTAAGGGAATAACGTTTACGGTTTACATCGTTAGATAATTGTGTAATTCAGATATGTAATAAATGTCGTATGTCTCCTTCAGTGCTTCTGATTACTAATACTGCTATGTTAAATGTCTATTTTATGTATTTTAGCGCCTCTACCGCCAGATCTAATAATTACAGTTCAGGACCCGTGGCTCACTAACGTGATAATTTACTGTAATGCTTCTTAGAGTTTACTTACGTATTAGTGATTTTCACAGAATATTTCCCATTTTTTCGTTCGATATATTCTATGAGCTTCACATTTTGATATTGTCCAAGCATTGCCGTAACACACAGGAGGCTTCCACAAATTTCTGAAGCTCTAATTCATTTTATAGTTAGACTGACATCACAATTAAATTAAGGAAAATGGAACCATCCCTATTATTTAATTTATTTCTGACAGAGAAGCTATTCTTTGCCTAGTTCTCTAAAGTTAGATATGAACAGATTCCTAATAGATAGAAGTGGAGTAGAAATGAACTCTATTACAGTCAACTAAGTATGCCGTCGAATTAGTGTAATTTAAGGAAACTATACTTTAACGATATAGGAAACGTAAAACAAATACTAAAAGACCTAAATTTCCGGGACCTACTTATAAATAAAATATTGCTTTTTCATTGGCATTTGCCTATAAAGGTCGTTAAATAGCTTTTTTAAAAAAGAGATGTTAAATAAAGCTATTGCAACGAACGTCGGAATATGTTAGTACTTATAGGAGCCACGTATTGCAATTTCCGATAAACGGGAAGGGGAAGTCCCCTCGTGGCCTCTCCACTGCCAGGACTTCTACAACTGCTCCACAAACATTTATTTTATAGCTCCATTGACCAGAAGAGATTAAACTAACCCTTCATCCCTATCAGCCTCACCGAAAGCAAAATACAACTAACAGTGGTAGTAGAGAAGGATTTCTTGCACCAAACTCCAGAAATGACAAAAAAAAAAAAAAGCCAAACAAACTCGGCAGTCGTTTATAGGTTTCATTATCTACAGTTGCAGATACACTAAAGCACAAAAACACATACTTTTCTAAGGGGGTCACGGAAGTCCCTTAATGCAATGGGGATTTACTGTTTGCGTTAACTCGCTTGAAGCGTGTGGTTCCACACATAAAACTACCGGAGGTCCGAAGCTGCTTTTATAGCCGAGCTGAGATAAGAGAACAGGTTCAAAAATAAAAATGTTAATACCTTGAATGTTTGCAATGCTTCGATTGTACCTATATTTCAGGGGAACAGCAGGCTTAGAGAACACGTATGTCAGAATGCGAACCCTCGTCTTTATTAATAGTAATGGAGAAATATAAGCAGAAGAAATAAACAGCTTTTATTCGAGGATTTTTTTAACTTAGGTAATGATACACTTGAGTCTTTTTAATTCTCTATCACGTATAGGTAAAATAGAGAAGAATCGAGCAGGATGGCTCAGGCGGTTTTGTCTGTGGCATTCGGGAGGCCCAGGTTCGATTCCCGTAGCCGACCTACCTGACCCCTTGGGTTTTTTCGGGGGTTTTCTGGGTTGGCAGACGAATGCTAGGTTTGTTAATTAACATCCCCGAATTTCCTGTCCCTCTATTTCGTCCTCCTTATCATTTCACATCATCTCTTATCTGGTGATCTCGTTCAGAGTAGAAGTATTGTCAGGGTCTCGGCGTTGCATGACAGGATGATACGCCCTGGGTGAACCACTTCCTCCTCCGATAGGATGGTTGCGGGTCTCCGGACCGGCTGCTGCGACCCATTCCGAACAATAGTAGTGGGGAATAACCGTTGACGCGGCCTACCGGGGAAGGTCTGTCGTATCTCCTTAAGATGGCCATCCTCTGTCATCTCTCACCTCATTCTTTCTCGTGCGGATACCCCACTGGGTGGCATAGGTAGAATAGATCAAGAGAGGTCACAGTGCCGAATCCCTTCCGTAGTAATCTTATCCCAATCGTAATAGGTAGAGGAAGTACTGCATTTCACCCCAAAAATCCTATACCCAGATATTACTGAAAATAATGACGTTTTGAGATCTTCTGTATCTCATAAACACATTTTAGGAACATTTTCGTGTGTGAGAGTGTGAGTGACTGAGAGTCTAGGAATCTATGAACAGCATGTCAAAAAAATCTCCTCAACCCAAATTACACTTTTGTTTCTTTATTGATATCAACAGCATGCTCCATTACATGGTAATACTACATGTTTTATAGTTACATGTCAACTTTCGAACTAATAATTTTAAACCTTATACCAATTTTACATTGAATTATTTTCTTTTCTATACACTATCTACATTAAATTGAGTCCATTCTTCTAACTGATTTTTGAGAGTTCACAATCTGTAATTATTTCACTCTAAATACTTTTCATATTTGTAGAAATGATGCTTTACGGTTTTAGTTAGTTGTAAAATTATTATGAAACCACAGTAAGTCGATTGTATAGAGTTAAAAAGTTGTCATTATTACACTCCAAATACGTCAGTCCATGTCCGTAATTTTTATAGACTTTGCAAATTTTACGAACGACTTCGGGTGATTATTCGCAATCTTTTCGTTGGTGGTGGAACATCTCCCTTCACTGTTTGTTGCACCTTTTGCAAATTCTAGTCTTTGTTTATCAAGTCTTCTGCAATTAAATGTTATGTGGTTGACGATCTGTTCTTCTTCCCCACAAGGACAGAATGGGTTATTTATTATTATAAATTGGTAAAAGTACTTGTACCATATGGTCAATGCGTAAAAATAATGCAGTATTTGTCTGTGTTGATGTTAAATAAAGTAACATAGCGACTAAAGTAACACAATTTTATTACAGAGATGACCTAAAGAAGGAAGATATATCGACGTCCAAAGAATCACCAATACGGAGGTAAGTTTAGTTATAAGTATTATCTAAATCAGTCTTTCTCAAACTCTCCTGCCTCAAGGACCCCCTTATCATCTAACAACTTGTTCGCGGACCCCCATCGTTTGACAACTCAATTTATATGACCGAGTCGACTTTTGGTTGAATTTTATAATTGGAATTTAAATAATTACTGTGCGTATAATGTAAGATAATTTCTTGAATATTTAGTTTTAAATTTAATTAATAATAAATGCAAAAATTGAATATATACTAAATATAATAAATGCATTTCAAATAAAAAATATATATTTTTAAATTGTACTTATTGCTTTTTTCATTTTGAAGTACATTTTGTACGTTTGTCTAACTAGGTTTTTATTTAACTTAAGCCTTACGCCAGTAAAAATGTGAAATATCAGACTCTTTGGATTACCTGACGATTAATAACATTAGGCACATGTTATAAAAATGAATTTATTTCCCATGTAAGGAAACCAATTTTATGCATATTAAAAGGGTTATTCATAATGTTCTGAATCCACCATTTTATCCATTTCAACAAAGTGAGTATTGGGTTACTAAAAAATCAGTTTATTTGGAAAGATCTTGAAACTTTGGTTGCTGGAATGTAGTAATGTGAGCAATGCAACTGTTTTAATTGAATAAGCTCAGTTATGTTGGGCTTAATTTTGGTGAAATTTACTCTTAAGCCAGTTTCTACACTGGCAAGTCTATTTCTCTTCAATGGCTCGATGTTACACAACACTGAAAATATTTTCTCGCACAGATAATTGATTTGGAAGAGCATAAAATATACTTAAGTGATTTGGTAGCAAATTCATTGAATTCACTCTTCGACAGAAACTAGAATTTTGCAGTTCATTTTCTTGGTATACAACCTTCCATCCTTTGCTGTTAATTAACTCTATTAGCTGTACCTGTTCTTTTTCCGAAAGGCTATCAATGCTGCCTATGTCTTTTTTCTGGGAAGGATACCTTGTCCACTCATTCTGATCATCTGCCGATGCTGGAAAGTACTTCTTCAAAGCTTTTGATAGGCCATTCAGGTGTTCTACTATGGCTTCTTCAATATTTTTAGGCAAAGTTTCTTCTGATGAAGTCAGAAATTGTTCCAAAATAGGAAAGGAGCCTGAGGATTTCTTTTCTACACGACCTTTCCACACTGAAGTTTTCCTATCATTGCTTCAATTTTCTCATGAACTGTGAAAATACTGGTTTTGGTTCTTTCAATTTTCGATTTAGTTCATTTAATGTAAGATGATACTAACCAGTTATGCCACTTTGCACAACAATTCAAAGTCACACAGTTGTTCGTCGAGGGGGAACTTTTCGTGCTTGCTGTCTTCAAAAAATAGCCTCATTTCATCACGTAATGAAAAAATCGCGAAAGAACATTTCCATAAGCAAGCTGCGAACGTCTGTTTGAAAGAACAGTTGTTTATATTCGCTTTCCATTTCTTCACATAGTTTGTTGAATATCTGTGATTTAAGAGGACGGACTTTAATGTAGTTCACAATTTTAAGCAACTCTTCTAGTGCTTCCTTCAAATTTGGCGGAATTTTTTTTACAGCCAAGGCCTCTGTATGTATCGAGCAACGAGTCCACTTAATCTCGGGGTTGACAGCTTAAAATCGAGCTTTCAATCCAGTGTTGTGACCAGACATCGCTTCGCCTCTGTTGGTGCTTACGCCTACACAAACTTTCCACTCAATACCTTGCTCGGAAATTAACCCATTAATGGTCTTAAAGACATCCTCAGCAGTGTTATGCAAGACTTGCCTACAAAACAATAGGTCTTCAACAAGCTCTTTCTCGTGTTCCTAATTCATAGAAAACTAGTGTAGATTTTCCACTAATGGTTCCAGTAGAATTTTTTTTTCCATTCTACATTTATTCATTTTCATTTCTTTACTTTTTATTTTAAAGTAATCAAGCGTCTTACCAATGCAATCCATATATTTCGCCTCTAAATGTCTTCGCAGCATAGCAGGCTTCATTGCGTCATTGAACAGTACATCATAACACAAAGCACTTGAGGTTTTGGTTCATCCTCAGTTCCAGCTCGAACAAATCCGAAACTTAAATGTTCTTCGCTGTATTTTCGCCGTTGTACTTTTCGCTTATTGGCATAACAGCAACTAGTTGAACTAGTAGCCTCACTACTACAACAACTTGCCTCTTGATCGCCAATTATTGTAGGCTTACGTTTAATTGATCCAGTCTGTAACCAAAGATTCATGTTGAACGACGCGAATAAATTCTCACAACTCACAATTACAAACTGTCAGGACAATCAAACACTATCATCACTGGCTTAAATCAGCGAGAACGATGGTTTGTTGTGCATGCGTACGTGTAGCCGGTGCCAGTGACAGTGCGACTCAGACCTGCGCGCGATGGCTTGGCTGACTTCACCCGAACCACAGCTAACCGCTCACGCTGAGTACGGTTGCGTCGCTGCTATTATAACGCTACACTATACCCTCCCAACTGTTACGTTGATTGCATCCCTCAGCTGCGTTACATCGTTACGACATAGCTGCATAAAAATGTTAAGTAAAACGTATGTAGTTTGGCACCGAGCAGATAAGCGACTCAGTAAATACAATTCTGCGTTTTCTATCGTTTTAATTCAACATTATAACTTCACTTAAAGGGCATACTCGCTTACCCCCGGGGTTCCGCGGACTACACTTTGAGAAAAACTGATCTAAATAATGTACAGAAAAAATATTAATTTTGTACTTTCAGTTATTTCGTATTAATCTGAAGGAAAACATCGCATTTATTTTAGTTAATTGATGGAAATTAATCATTTCTCCACACTAGCCGTATATAGGCTAAGATATTTTGATGGGGAAATATGAGTCAACTGGAGAATTTAATGTCAGGAAGGCACGTTGACCATGGTAGCTCAAAGGTTAAGAGCGACTGGACGGAAACCAGTAGATCCGTGGTTCAAATCCCGGCCATGGCATTGAATTTTTCATGTTGACTCTATCCATCAAAATATCTTAGCCTATATACGGCTAGTGTGGAGAAATGATTAATTTCCATCAATTAACTAAAATAATAAGAGTTAAATGATGAAGCCTGGGACTTAAGTACTTACAATAGTAAGTCGCCACGAACGGTGTATCTCGGATGCGAGAGCCCCTAGTGGTCTACCGGGGAAATATGAGTCAACTGGAGAATTTAATGTCAGGAAGGCACGTTGACCATGGTAGCTCAAAGGTTAAGAGCGACTGGACGGAAACCAGTAGATCCGTGGTTCAAATCCCGGCCATGGCATTGAATTTTTCATGTTGACTCTATCCATCAAAATATCTTAGCCTATATACGGCTAGTGTGGAGAAATGATTAATTTCCATCAATTAACTAAAATAATAAGAGTTAAATGATGAAGCCTGGGACTTAAGTACTTACAATAGTAAGTCGCCACGAACGGTGTATCTCGGATGCGAGAGCCCCTAGTGGTCTACCGGGGAAATATGAGTCAACTGGAGAATTTAATGTCAGGAAGGCACGTTGACCATGGTAGCTCAAAGGTTAAGAGCGACTGGACGGAAACCAGTAGATCCGTGGTTCAAATCCCGGCCATGGCATTGAATTTTTCATGTTGACTCTATCCATCAAAATATCTTAGCCTATATACGGCTAGTGTGGAGAAATGATTAATTTCCATCAATTAACTAAAATAATAAGAGTTAAATGATGAAGCCTGGGACTTAAGTACTTACAATAGTAAGTCGCCACGAACGGTGTATCTCGGATGCGAGAGCCCCTAGTGGTCTACCGGGGAAATATGAGTCAACTGGAGAATTTAATGTCAGGAAGGCACGTTGACCATGGTAGCTCAAAGGTTAAGAGCGACTGGACGGAAACCAGTAGATCCGTGGTTCAAATCCCGGCCATGGCATTGAATTTTTCATGTTGACTCTATCCATCAAAATATCTTAGCCTATATACGGCTAGTGTGGAGAAATGATTAATTTCCATCAATTAACTAAAATAATAAGAGTTAAATGATGAAGCCTGGGACTTAAGTACTTACAATAGTAAGTCGCCACGAACGGTGTATCTCGGATGCGAGAGCCCCTAGTGGTCTACCGGGGAAATATGAGTCAACTGGAGAATTTAATGTCAGGAAGGCACGTTGACCATGGTAGCTCAAAGGTTAAGAGCGACTGGACGGAAACCAGTAGATCCGTGGTTCAAATCCCGGCCATGGCATTGAATTTTTCATGTTGACTCTATCCATCAAAATATCTTAGCCTATATACGGCTAGTGTGGAGAAATGATTAATTTCCATCAATTAACTAAAATAATAAGAGTTAAATGATGAAGCCTGGGACTTAAGTACTTACAATAGTAAGTCGCCACGAACGGTGTATCTCGGATGCGAGAGCCCCTAGTGGTCTACCGGGGAAATATGAGTCAACTGGAGAATTTAATGTCAGGAAGGCACGTTGACCATGGTAGCTCAAAGGTTAAGAGCGACTGGACGGAAACCAGTAGATCCGTGGTTCAAATCCCGGCCATGGCATTGAATTTTTCATGTTGACTCTATCCATCAAAATATCTTAGCCTATATACGGCTAGTGTGGAGAAATGATTAATTTCCATCAATTAACTAAAATAATAAGAGTTAAATGATGAAGCCTGGGACTTAAGTACTTACAATAGTAAGTCGCCACGAACGGTGTATCTCGGATGCGAGAGCCCCTAGTGGTCTACCGGGGAAATATGAGTCAACTGGAGAATTTAATGTCAGGAAGGCACGTTGACCATGGTAGCTCAAAGGTTAAGAGCGACTGGACGGAAACCAGTAGATCCGTGGTTCAAATCCCGGCCATGGCATTGAATTTTTCATGTTGACTCTATCCATCGCATTTATTTTTCTTTTTTTCATTCTTACTTTCCTTCTCTCTTTTCAGCCTAAGAGATTGAGTAACCTCCATAGACCACATTTTGCATAAATGCGAAGTGCCAAATGGTGCCAGAAAATCGCTAAAACAGTTAATATTCTTAGGTTAGGTGGACATTGGTCAAGAAATTAAAATGAACTGGTGACTAAACAATTAAAATAATTTCCAAGAACGTTTAAATTGCTTAGATTTGGACCCTCCAGTCAAACAAAGTGTAACATAGGCTAAACAACTGAGAACAAAGGATGTATTTAACACATGCCCGTAGTATTGCACTATGCAATGGAGCATGAAGCATATAAGATTATTCCTAAATTTAAAAAAATAAAATATACATTAGGTCTCACTTAAAAAATGTAGGCTGTACGGAATCCATTTGCTCCAAATTGCTGGAAGGGTCATGCATGTTATAAATTATGCTTGTTATGGTATTTAAACATTGTAGGTAAAGGGAATAGGAAAATAAAGAGGAAACAGAGAGAAAATACGAAAATGTTGAAGTTTTAGGGAGAGGATGAGAAGGAGGAACAACTGTAAACGCGCTGTGAAAGGGAAAATAGAAATAATAATCCTCTCATTTAACGAATTATCATGTACAGAGCTGTTTCTTTGGTATTCCTATAAAATACTACGGAAAAAGCTGGGACTCTATAATGATCTTAATCAATACCAGAGTGCTTCTATATGAGACTGGCCAGACTTAAGTTTCTCAACCCGTAGGTTCCGGATTCGTTGCTATAAGTGGCCGAAGTCTGTAGTGTAATTGTGGGAGGGATCGAGTGCGTTTCACAGCAGCAATTAACAAAAGCAATTTTATATTCAACTACTTCCCACAACCACCACCGCTACATTCACAACTTTTTCTCTAGACGCTATACTTTATTTTTATATAGCTTCTATTACCTAATGTTAAAATAGCTTGTATTCTATGTCATGAGCATTAACAAAGATTATGCATCTATAATAGTTGTAGGTTCCAAGAGGTTACGTAGGCTAAAGAGATGGGCAGATCTTTAAAACTGGATCACAGATATACGTAGGCCTTGGAATTTCACCTCTAAGTACATCATAATAAACAAATGAATAATGATTTTGATTATGTAAAAAACTGAAGCTGCTGACAGTGAAGTAAACTAGGTTATAAATAATAACTAAACACTAGTAAAACAACTTCACTATTTACTTATCTTATTTAAATCCTGGGACCGGTTTCAAAGCAAAACATCTACTTCATACTCAACCACTCAGCTGACACTGGTACTTATCAAGTTAACTGTTTAGAATGAAATTTGGAAGCCAGAGCGAAGGAAAATTTTATAAATATTAAATATAGACAGACAGAGAAATCGGCATTGGCAGATCATTTTTGGTCATATAATCATGAAGTAAATTCAGAGGTTAAATTATTGAAACAATTGAAAGAACCGATAGATCTAATGGTTTGAGAGAAGATATTTATTTTGAAAAATAAAGATCGCGTAATGAATTTTGATATCCCTCCAATAGATGTCATCAACAAGTTTGTGTTGTCCCCGATATATGGCAGTAGGATGTGAAGCTATTTTTCCAACTCCGTAGTGGTCAAGGTCAGTCAGTCAGTTAGTGGGTGAGTGTCAGCTGAGTGGTTGAGTTTGAAGCAGATGTTTTGCTTTGAAACCGGTCCCAGGATTATATAACATAAGTAAATAGTGAAGTGTTACTAGTGTTTAGTTATTATTTATAAAATGGTTTTGATCTTTACGATGTGTAGAAGTATTGGAAAATTCCAACCAATAATAGAAATCGTCAACCTTGCAAACATAGGTGTTTTAACATCTAAATACATTGTACAGTTAGTTTGTTTCTATTTCTTAAAGTGCACAAAAGTGTAGAACATATAATTAAAGTAAACATTTTTTACAGATATTTTGCAGGGACTTACGTGCACACATTTTTTAATTAATACAAATATTTTAAACTTACTAATTAAGTCGAAAGGTTAAAGTTACTTTGGAAAAATTTATAATAAAAAGTCGTTCCCATATAGGGCAGCCTGCAATGGGGTTAATTTTAACTTCATATAACGTAGGAATTTTTTGAAAACATATTTTCTCCATAGAACCAGGATATTGAATCTTAAGTTTAAATAATTGTCATTGCTTACTATATCTAAATGATAAGGAAAGTAAAAAAAATTGTTTGCATTTGCATCTGTGTCTTTTCTTGTCATTTCAGCAAATGTTAAAATGTTTGCATTAATCTTTATAGGGATAAAAACGGTAATCTTTGTTTATTGTGTTAGTTTGCACAATATCTACGATTGAAATTATTCATTCTTTAGTGGCATCAATAAAAGCGCGTTCATCTACAGAATATATATGTGGAACCTGATGGCGCCTTGGCTCCGCATTATCCCTGGATACAATGCTTTTGGAACACTGCATGACAGCGTCCCTCCTACTTGCGGGATAAACTGTCGATTTTGGAATTACTGCAGACAAAGGCTTACAATTTCCGAAGTTTTCTTGTCCGCCTCTAACTGCACAGCAAACAGGCAGGTTGCCAGCGGTGGTCATATTTTTCGACTTCGATTGTAAGCGAGGTCGACCGCTACGAGCCAAGAGCATCATAGACTGGGTGACTTTTGCTTTCTCTTCTGATTATCAATAGCTAAGTGGAGTAAGTACGTATTACATCCGATTCAAATATTTGACATTGATGTTACATCAAAATTTTTCATTTTCAAACTTCCTGAAACAAAAAAGGAAAAAAAAAATGTTTAATAAATCTATCTACAAATCTATCTGTCTGCATGTTCGAACATCATCATTAAAAAAACTGTGCTGAACACCACATTTGGTATTCAAATTTAGCGCCATCCAAGGATGTGAAACAAATATTTTGAATAAAATCTCTCACTTTCTATCACTTACATAAAAATGTTTCGTTATTTTTTATTTTCTCAAAAATGACTGCAAAGTTTTGGATTAAAAAGCCATATCTTTGAAATATTTACCTGACAAAGTGTATAGGTAGTTTGTACTTTCTGGGAGTAACCAATGAAGTCCGTTCACTCTAAGTTACTTTTGTATAATTGGTAAACAGTAAGAGAGAGAGAGAGAGAGAGAGAGAGAGAGAGAGAGAGAGAGAGAGAGAGAGAGAGAGAGAGAGAGAGAGAGTCTTACTACACTTAAATACATATATTGTTAAAGAACGATTTTTATATATTTTCCGTTTTTAATATAGTTAATTTCATTGTACCGAGTGTCCCAATGAAATGAAATCGACTTATTTCTAAAGAAAATTTTGTTGGATAATTTTAGAAATATTTAAACCGATCAGGCTCAGGCGATTTCATCTGTGGTCCGCATTAGGCAGGTGCGGGTTCGATTCCCACGGCCGACCTACCTGAATCTTGGTTTTTGTCGGGGATTTCCCCGGGTCGTTAGGCGAATGAATACTGGGTGGGTTAATTTCATCCCCCGAATTTACGGTCCTTCCATTTCATCTCCATTATCATTTCATATCAAGTTGTGTGATATATACCATCTAATAATGACAATAATTTCAACTTATTCTCCTTATATGCTCCAGAAGAAGCGTTCGGTTTAAATTTTGTAGCTATTGTGCATTTTAGCGCTAAAGGAAGCTAATTTCTCGCCGCTCCTCTCTCTCTCTCTCTCTCTCGCTCTCTCCCTCTTTCTCCCTCTCCCTTTCTTTCCCCATTTCCCACTCCTCTCTCCATTTTTTCTTTTCCTCTTCCTTACCTTTCTTCCCTCACTCGCATGTTTATCCATACCCTCTCTGTCTCTGCAAGGCAGAGCCACGATCAAATTAAGTTGGACTAACCATTGATGCAAATTAATCGTTGCTTCACACTATCCGTGTATTGGCTAAGGTTTTTGGATAGAGAGAGTCAACATGCACAACTCAATGTCATTGCATATATGAGACAATTGGAGAATTTAATACCATGGCATATTGGCCTTAATTAAAATGTTAACAAAGACTGGACAGAAACCCGGAGATCCGTGCTTCAAATTTCGGCCATGGCGCTGAATTTTTCAGGTTGACCCTATGGACTAACCATGTTTAGTAGTTTACGCGATTCACAGAAGAATGCATAAGAGAGGTCTTCTTTTGACTCTTTTCAAACCAAATCTAACACGCTCGTTTGTTATGTACGAGGGCTGTTCAATAAAGAATGATTACAATTTTTTTGACAACAAATCTTCACTCATCCTCGTAATTTTGATGGTTCTTCTCAAAATAGTCTCCCCTGAATGCGATGCACTTTTCCCAGCGTTTCTGCCAGTTTTCAAAGACATGTTGGAAACCATTTTTGAGAGATCCTTCAAAATTGCCTCCGCAGCCTTCACCACTGCCTCTGATGATGGACAATGCCTTCCACAAAGGCACTTCATCAAGTTAGGAAATAGAAGAAAGCCACATTGGGCTAAATTCGGACTACAGGGAGGGTGAGGGATGCACTTCACGTTGATTTTTGCAAGATATTCAGCAACAACATTGGCAGTATGCGGCCGCGCTTTATCGTGGTGCAGCATCCAGCCTGCTTCACGGAAATGTGGCATCCAATGAAATGTTCAGTATTTCAGAAAGTGATCTTAAGCTAATTCGTCAAACCTCTCTCACAATGGCAGCAGCAGTGTTGATGTTTTCTTCCGTAAGAGCAGTAACTGGAGCACCGGGTCCACCTTCCTTTGAAATTGATTGTCTCCCCTCTTTAAACAATTTAAGCTACCTACGAGCTGTGTTGTAGGGAAGAACAGACTCTCCATAGGCCTCCTGTAATATTTTATAGGCCTCAATTGAAGATTTGTTCAGAATTAAGCAGAATTTCAAAGCCACGTATTGTTCCTCGCGTGTTACCTCCATTGCAGCGGTAGGCGATACTAAACATTTCTGAACTTGCCTGCTTCTCACAGGCAGGATCCACGAGTACCAACAATGAAACTACTACGGCGTGTTTTATTCACATTAATCTAACACAATATAATAAGGTTGAATTTTATTACGAAATATTATGACCGTCAAAAGATTATGACTATTCTTTAATGAACAGCCCTAGTTATTCTTGAAATTCCTTTTTAAGCTAGTCATAGAGACAAAGAGCTGGATGTAAGCTAATGTTGCTTAGATAGCAGGGGAAACTTTACGTAAGTAAAAACTCCATTGTGGTCAAAGCAGTTGCCAAGTTTCGGCGAAAATCCTTTGAACTTTCCTGTTGGAATTTCATAGTGATAATAATCGACATGTAGGTATACACTGAAATTACGGAAATTATACAGAAATTAAGCACTTTGAAGTAAATTTCAGTGAAACAACAATGTGATGAAAATTATATGAGGGAAGTGGTGCTTATCAATTGCCACATATACATACAGTGACAGGTCGCTAAATCATTTTCCGTTTCCTGGCATTCCAAAGCCAAGAAGGAGCTGTCGTAATGGTTCCGGCCCCTTGATTCTGTTACATATTTGCTTCCCTTGTAACTGTAGTTTTCAAATCCACCTTATATTTTTAATTTATTGTTTTATCAAGGTTATCATAAGCGTTCGAAGTAAGTAGCTTTTACCACCAACCCGTTTCCCAGATAGGCATAAAAGTGTTTAATGCCTTGTGTATGTGTACGGTTCTCATTTGAAAGCGTTTTCATCAAGCAGAACAGGTTATAATCTTCCACATTTTCTCTTGTTCTTTAGGTGTATATTGCTTAAACCTTTTATATGGGGTGCGTTCAAGTTATAACACCTATGTTTTTCAGGATTGGAACCAGATAGGATTTTTTTTTTTTTTTTTTTTTTTTTTAAATACACGTGGACTCTTTGTGAATGCGTAACAGAGATTGCAACACTGTACAATGCACCAAGACAGTTACGGCCTCGAATCAGCCGGTCTGATGACATGATCCAGCGAGTGGAGAACGTTGTTTTGGAGGATCGCCGATTGAACATTTTCAGATCTTCATGAAGAATTGTTTGCACAGATCCCATGTAAATGATTATTTTGGAGGCGATGCCTGCAACTGTCTTGGTTTGTTGTCACACAATGTTCTGTCTTCATTGAACTGTCGCACGCAGGAACGCACATTAGACACATCCATGGTACCATCACCACATGCCTCACTCATCTGGCGATGAATTTCAATGAGTATCACACTATGAAACTGGAGAAAACGAATCATTACACACTGTTCTTGCAATGATAATGTGTCAAAAGTGTCAAAACAGTCCTAACTCTCGTCGCTGCCACTAGAGTTCTGTGCACTATACAGCGCTGCCATCTCTGTCACGCATTCACAAACAATCCACGTGTATTTCGAAGAAGAAGCAGAAGTTCCTATCTGGTCCCAATCCTGAATAAAAAATAGGAGGTGTTATAACTTGAACGCACCTCGTAGTGTCTGGAGTAGCCCTACCAACAGTTCAAAAAAAACTGGTATTTAACCTTATTGTTGCATTTAATAGTTATGATGTCCCGTATCTTTTGGTCACCCTTAATCAATTCATAGCAACATTCTAATACAATAATACTTACAATATAAGTGACAAAATAAAGGAAATACAATTTAAAAAGGTACACTTTGATTAACTTGATGAAGTAAACAGCTGATTTATTTAATTTTTCTTTTGCATTCGATAGTTTCTGTATATACCGTTTTGCTAAGTAATAGTTTATATATACCTGGTCCGAGATATCACAACATGGAAGGTATAATTATTGCAAGATAGTCTGTCGCCCTGGAGCTAACCCCCCCCCCCCCCCCCCCGGAAAAAAAATAAGTACATCGATATTTAGCGATCGTATCAAAGGAAGTTCTTTCCAATAGTATGGCCGCCATAATCTTCAGATTTCAAACCGGTCAAGAAATTTTTAATTCATTAGAATGAATTTAAATTTATTGAATTTAGTCGACTTAAACAGGCTTATTAGGTAAGGAAGTTAGAATATAAAAAGAGTATAATATCATATAATATTATCTTTACCGTATTTAGGATCTTATAAAGAAGGATTTATTCACATTATTTCTATAAAGTTTCTTTGATGGCTGACCATGCCACGCTTACAACGAAGGTGCCATCTCACAAGAAATTGCTATTTTTAAAGAAATCTACTAAATACTGTGCTTGGTATTGGGTAATTAATGGGGTTTTGCCATTGAAGAAGGGGAAAACTGACATATCCCCAATGTTTTGTAAGAACAAAGTCCTATTTTTGCCATAAGCAATGGCGTTTTATTTCTTCTCATTCCTAAATATTAGAATATTTGTAATACATTAAAATTTAAAGCAACTTTTAAAAACGCGATAGTGCAAAAATATTATCCCAAATACATTCACTAAACTGCCCATAGACAAGAAAAGAAACGAGGATATTAGAAGAGAATTGGAAATTCAGAGTCTAAATGAAACCATCATTGCATACAGGCAAAAATGGCAAGATCATGTGCAGAGAATGACCGAAGATCGTACATCTCAAATAGTATACAAATATGAACCTGTAGGTAGAAGAAATGTTGGCAGGCCACGAATGAGATGGTCCGATCAATTTCCTTGAAATCGGAAAGGTCCACAAGGCTTTTACCGTGGTGATGATGATGATATTCACTAAAAGAAGTAAAACGTTAATTGTTATTATTTTTGGCATTGTTGTACTTTCTTTCCAATAAACGGTCCGGAATATATTAGCTGAGAATTTAAGCTGCTGAGATTCTTTTCTTTTATTGCAATATTTTGACTGATCAAAAGCATTGCCTTACAAGCCATTGATGGCAAGTAATAATGTATCATTAATGCAATAATGTGTTGAGGTAGAAGTTGGCCTATATATTTCTCCTCTATCATTATAAGTCACGAATAATTTTAAGTATATAGTATATGCATCGTTAATAAAATTAATACTTATAAATTATATTGGTAATGAAAATTTAAGTATAACCTTAATGCAATACTTGATTCGTAGGAATAAATAATCAATGAAATGAGAAGCAAAAGATATCACTTTAGAACATTTTCTTATTATTGGATTTATTATTGGAGAGAAAAGTCGCTATCATCAGAATGGCTGAATAAATTTTGCTTTAATCTTGTTTCTGTCATTAGGAGTTTGTTATAGAATATTTTGCCGGTAGCGCGATGTATTACTTCTGGGAAGAATACCTAGTTCTTGCTGTAGCTGACTGTTTTAATAAGTCAAGAAGCGTTTGTAGCTATTTGAATAAGTTTAATTTTTTTCTGTAATTTACGTCCTCCAACGTTAAGTCATATCGGACGATGAATGAAATGGGTGAAATGATGCTCAAATGTACCCTTAGAGTTACCCGACATTCGTCTTTAGGGATAAGGGAAAACCCCGAAAAAATCTTATACAGGTAACTGACCCTGACCGAGATTCGAACTCGGGACCTTTTGAACGTGAGCCAGACATGCTACCATCTACGCTACCGAGGCGGGCGGTTTACTTTGTGAAACCCATAATCGATGAATGTGTGTTTTGTGGCTGCATCCCATACAAAAGCAGCATATGTAATGAAAGGACGGATCAGTAATTTATATAACAGCATTGAGCTTTACAATCATAGGTGCCAGCATGAAGTCATTTCTTTTATTATTCTCATGAAATAAGTATATGTTACATTCGGTTTTCTTTCGGACTGCCCAAACGTAAGTTCAGATTTGAAGGGGATATCTTGGAATCACTGAGGTCGCTTTCATGGAATTATCAGCATTTATGAATTAGATAAGAAAACTCATAATAGAACGAGGGCACGGAAGTTAATAAGGATAAATTTATCAACCTTTTTTCACGCTTCAACCTTTCCTTGTATAATAAAGTTACTACATGTAAACTAAGCGTCTTCTATGGCTATTAACAAAAACAGAATTTAAAAACCCTGCAGTATTCCTACTTTCGCTTCAAGGCATACAATCTTGGAGAAACTTAGCCTAGTTTGGATATTTTTAGGATATAAAATTCCATGTGCATTCAGATGTTCTCATCATTGTAGCTCTCCTGTAAGATGTAGACACAAAAAGCGAAAAGGTTACATTTAGAAGCCTGGCTGTGATGGTGAGCTTTTAATATTGAGTTTAGCCTGCCTGTTTGCTGTAAGATAAAGTTATCCATGTAACTATAATCTAATGCACAAGTTTGTATGTTGCAGCCTTATTCAGCATCACATCAGAGATCCCAAACCTGTGACTGTTGTGGAGGGTACAACACCAGACTTCATGACTGCCAGTACTGCCACAACAACAGAAGACACTATCTCGGAAGCCACGACCCCTGAACACACACTGAAGATTACAGTCGTTTGACAATGCTGGATACTGTTCTACAAACATTTGAGGGACTTGCAAGGGCTCTTATTCAGAATTATAGCATTCTGCATTGTGTTCAACTAGAGACAAGATGTGGACGATTAAATCGTGAAAGGCGACAATATTTTCCCACATTCTGCAGTCTTGTGTTAAAAACTTATACAAGTGGCAGTTTAGTGACATGTTTAAAGTATAAAAATCGTATTTAAGCAGAGGGCACACTTTTGGTTTTATTAAAATATGCATCGCATTAAATAATTTATTACCTCCTCTTTCCTCTTAGAAAGAAGTATTGTAAGATCGATCTAATGGAATGCCAATACTGTTTATGTTTTGGAAATTAACCGAAAGTAATGAGGCACGTATCTCGTTTTGTCTCCCACAAAACGGTAAAAAATCTGTTAATTTCAGACACACACACATTTAATTTCTTCTCTCATCTTTAAGTATGACGCAATGACTGATCAAGTACTTAACATAAGTAGCCAATATTCTGCTTGCAACTTCAGAAGCAACTGACCATAGCTTAAGTATACTGGCTAACGTTATCTTGCTTTTCTTGTTTCGGATATGTGTATTTCTGTTCTTCGCGATTGTTCCCAGAACTGTAAGGCACAGTACGAAATTTGCCGGAACAAATTCTGGACCTCACCCGAGATTTAAACCACCGTCTACCGTGCTTCCGTCAAAATTCATAGTCGGGAAACACAAAGTGGCACTGACATCCGTATTTTGAGCCCCAATTTGTATCCTATTTGAAGCCTGTAGTGATAAAAATGGTAGTTTCTGACGTTAAGAAACGGGATTTTTGTATGATTTCTGTTTAATGATCAGAATTTGTATACGAAGCATCCGAAACCTTGATAAGAGGAAGCACTCTATGAAATCCAGAAGTATCGGATTCCAATAATTTTATACTACACCATTATTGATAGTCCGTGCGAATGAAGCAACTCATTGCAAATACAAAGTTGAGGTTGTGTATAGGGGAGTTTGAGGAAAATTATTTTACACATTTTAGATTCGGTTGAAATCAGAAAAATATTAAATATAGTTTAAATTGGATGGAGAGTGTTTCATAATTTTTCAATATTTAGATAGTAAACCATTTCAAGTGCAGGATTCAATTTTATACGAGTACACAATGGTTTGAGAAAATATATCGACACATTTTAAACTTTCTTAAAATTGTTAAAAATAAGAAGTGGTAACGATGGAAGGACTTCCGCAACCAGATTAGAGAACTGGGAACTTCCATAGTTAACATAAATGTATAGTTAACCACCCCAAAACATGCAGATAATTTTTATGTGCACACATTTATAATTATTATTACTCATTAATTAATTACTCATTAATAATACACATTATTACTCTTTATTTAAGGGCACACATAAATGAAATTTAAAAATTTAGCAGATTGACCTAAATGTTTACAAAATTTTGTCACATGTTGCTCTGTCTCACTTATGAGTGGGTTTACATTTCACGCAGACATTTTCAATTCTTTTAGACAAAAACGACATTAAAACTTTCACTGCAAACGTTATTAATCAAAGCTTCACGGGTTATCAGACAGTTATACAGTGGGGTGACACAATCCTTATCCACACTAGGAAGGCTATATATAATTTGGGTAGAGTCGACTAGCTTATTCATTCAGTTCCTGAAGAAGGCCATGGAGCTAGTAAAGGCCGAAAACTCAGGCTACGTTGAGCGACAAATTGGGGGGAGTATGAAAACACTTGAGACCTGGAGTAACTGGAAAGCATGTTTCCTAATTACAGTTGAGTCCAGAGGGTCTACTCCTATCAGTCCTGGACCCGTAGGACCAAGATCCGGACCTCTTTAAACCAGGGAGTATCCGAGCTGTCCCAAAGGGCACTCGGCGTCCTCCGTGGGGCTTTCCATAGGGCAAGAGCTGGGTTACTAACAAGCCCCCCTCCCCATCTGGTCCAAGGACACAAGACGGGATGGAAGAGGATACGCCACTTACGCGCGCCAACACCAAAGATGAAGGCTACCAATATGACCTCGGTGGGACCGTCTGGCGATCTAGCACACCTTCTACTAGCTCTGCAGGCTAGTACCCGGGAATATTAATGGCTTCCCTCAAACCCGTCCGCAGACATACCCGATTCCCACGGGTATCGGGAACCACTGCCCCCTCGAGACCAACCCAATCCGAACAAATCCCAGAGGGAAGTGCTCGAATGTTCGGTCCGAGGTTCCTCTAGTAACGTCAGAGGTACCACGAGTGCTAAGGGTCCCCAGCGCCCGCACCACGGCAGCTGAAGGGGATGGATTCCCTCCCCTACGGGAATGTTTCGTAATTATAGTCTACAACAGCCCCAAGTGAATTAAACCAAATGTCTGACACCGAAACATTAAGTCATAAATATAAGTCAGTTTCAGGCTCAAGAGCCTTTTTGAGCCTCTTCACTTTTGAGCCTGAAACGATCTGTGTTAATTTTTGAGTGTCAGACGTTTAAAATATGCAATACAAGATAGACGCATCCCTACAAAGAACTTAGGACTCCTTTGCAAAACATGACCTCCAGCCACTTAAATATTTCCGTACCCATCCCCTTTTTTACTCTCTCTGCTAACTTCTTATACTTGGTTTTATTCCGAGGTAATATTCTACTGCCCAGAAATTTGTATCACTTTGTATACCTCCTTTGTATGCAAGCCGAAAGTAGCAATTTCACGTCCATTTCAGTTATGCTCATATATCAATTGATACTAATTAAGAATGGTAGGGGAGGGTAGAAGTAACTGCTGCTTTGAAACGGTTTCGCTGTTTCGCAAATTAACCTGTTGCAGCCTCATGATGGGAAATGCCCACAAAGGAAACGAGCTCTCTGTTCCGTTTAACACTACAATAGACAGGAATATCCGGCGAACTTAGGCGTTTCTGTTGCAGCTTGTACATGTATCTAAGCAACTAGAGAACGGAACAACATTAAACAGCAACAGAGCAAAGAGAGAATTACCCGTGCACATTGCATTTTACCATCGTAGATTTCCACAGTCTCTGGAGATTTATTCTGGAACATAACTAACATGACTTGTTTTTCCAATGCTAAATTAGGTTGTACACATTATATAAAGACGTAAAAGGAAAAATCTTAAACTTTTAAGAGGTCCATAGGAAATTTCTAAATGTGCAACAGTAACCCTCCGTTAGGCGCGTGCCTTCGTAGAACACCGTTGGTCGCGTGGGACAGGGAGGCCCGCGTTATATTTATGCGATTGTATGCCTGTATTACTTTTTGTTTTCATTTTTTCGTCCCCCCCCCCATCTTTGGCTTTCTTTAGGTTAAATATACACGACTTTTATTAATAGTCGTATTACATACATCAGCTACAATATAATACGAATAGACTGTACATTATAATTTGTATCAATTATACGTAAAGAGAACAACCTATTCTTTTAAAATATATCTTGTCATTGAAAATGTTCAGTTACTCAGAGTCATCAGCTATTTCTGCTGTTTTCCCGACTAAGTAGTTATTGCAAATAATTTTGGCATGTTTCGTTTTCTTGTGAAGCCAAATACG
Source organism: Mantis religiosa (assembly GCA_030765055.1). Lineage (NCBI taxonomy): Eukaryota > Metazoa > Arthropoda > Insecta > Mantodea > Mantidae > Mantis > Mantis religiosa. Next base: position 55,420,638 of record CM060955.1, on the reverse strand, counting down.
CTTTCGAGCTTTTGGAAAAGTGAAATTACAGGGCAATTCCTTCTTGTTCTCGTGTATTGTACCGGCGAAAGAAAGTTGTCTTTTACCCAGCTCGTTCACCATGGATACACTAATGAACCAATTATCTGTTGGTACATTTCTGCTAGTGGCATAGATTGGTTTAGTTAGTTTTAGTTTGCGGAATTATTTTGTAAATGTGGTCCGTCCGGCTACTATCCATAATAAAATTTCATATTAGTGGTGTAAAGCTTTTGCATCTCTCAAACCTAATATTTTTATGCCATACTTGTTTGCCTTAGATGACATATATTGTCTAAAACCACATCGACAACAAAATGCAGGCAATTGTTTATCAACTATGACGTAATTATTCTTACAAACATTGTGAAATTTTCTTTAACTTCAGCTAATTTGTCCAATAGCAATGCATACCGTTTGTTACTCTCGACAAAGTACTAATGGCTCCTTCCACTGGCAAAGCAGCTTACTGTCGAAGAAAAGCATGTCATCAACATATAACGGGAATAGGCGCAAGGGGCCTGCTAGACCTGTACGACATCTAACTGCTGAATAGTCATTCATGTAGCTACAATAATAAAGAGAAAAAATATGTCGCCATAGCAAACAGTCAAGTAGGGTGTAATGTTACATAGATGTCCTAGACAGGCAAGTACGTAGATGCGTTCATTCCCAGACCCCACACGACTAACGGAGGGTTAAAGAATTCAAAAAATAGTAATGCTACTAAAAAGGTACAACACGAATTCTTTATCTAATTCTTTCTCTGTTGTTTTTTTTTTTTTTAATTTACGTCCTCCAACGTCAAGTCATATCGGACGGTGAATGAATTAGGTGAAATTAGAGTTACCCAACATTCGTCTTGAAGGATAAGGGAAAACCCCGGAAAAAACTTATCCGGGTAACTCACCCTTATCGAGATTCGAACTCGGGACCTCTTGAACGTGGGGCAGACATGCTACCATCTACGCTAACGAGGCGGGCAAAATATAAACCTTTCTTACTATAAGAAATTGTGGAAAACTTATTCAACTAAAGAATATTTTGCCAAATATTCACAGAAAAGTTAAGATTTACGTGGTGAATATGAGATATTTTGCTTAACATTGTTAGAGCCGCTTTTGAGGAAACAAAATATAGTAAGAATGTTTCTATTGGTTGGACAAATTTGTTGTAAAACATTTTATCTTACATTCTAGGAAAATGCTGAACTTATACCAAGTAACGCACTAGAGAGTCTTTTTATCTTTAAGTTTATTCACACCGGGTGGACAATTTTGTCAATGCACTTTCTTGGATTCTCAGTGAAGACCTCAAATCGAGCTTTTAGGAGGAATGCAATGCTCCTGTTAAATTAATATATGTAAGCAAACGATAAAGCAGCGTGAAAGCTTTTCCTTGGACTTCTTGTAAGTATTTAAAATGTTGCGGCTGGCACTACCATTCACCCGACTCTCGTTTAATACATACCTGGAATCGAAGTCGGGACTCTCCCCTAGAATTCGTAGCTGGTCTGCTTTCCCGTTGCCTCCGGCTGAAGTAAATTGCCTCTCCCGCACGGATTCTTTGGGTGCTCGGGTCGTAGGGTAGAGACAACTCCCCAGAACACCCGATAATCTCTCAACATTTTACTTTTTTCAGTTGCTTTTAACTTTTTATGTGAAACCCGGGCAACTTCGGTTAGTCTCATTCTTACCTGGCGGTGACCGCGTACAATTGTGGCTGATAGAAATAACAAATAGGTAAACACACGAAGACACAATGACAAAATGGCCCCCACTCTTCTATCCTCATATATATATGTAAATGGGGTCTTTCATCAAAAGTGTCCTATCCTTGAACTTAAATGAAATAGTTCTATACATGATAGAGGCTTATTTCCTTTTTTATTTTGGAACATAATGCTACCTTTGGAAAAGAACATCAGTTAACTGACTACCGCAGCTTCATTGGATTGCGCATATACGGTTGACCGAATTTTCCGTGACAGAAAAACTAAATTAGGTCGAACTTCACGAATAGCACGAGTAATGTTATTCATAACATCTTTTGCAGTTTCTGGCTAGTTGATATAAACTCTAGATTTAACATAACCCACAAGAAGTAATCCGACGGCGTTAATCACCTGATCTAAGGGGCCAGTTAACATTACCACCACGGGAAATGATGAAACCTCTTAACTTATCCTTGAAGCAGTTTAATGGGATGATGGTGGATGCTGATGAATTTCTCACCTTTGGTGACGATCTTGAAGAAATATAGAAATTTCCCCTGCAATTCTGGATAGGTAGGCGCGTCAATAATTCTGAAGCGATGAGTTTTGTCCCCCCCCCCCCAGGGCCGTAGTATCGGGGCTGAGAAATATTAGATTCTGCTGCCGATTGATTAACTTTGCAAACATACTGTCCCAAAGAAGAATATTTTAGTCCACATATACAATCCGATGCTTGACTAACAAAATCTTGAACATTATTGATAATTGCCTTTTCTCCTGCTACTAATGATGCAAAATACTAATTATAAATTAATAACACACTAGCTATTGATGCGTCTATTATACATCACACAAATGCATTCATTTATAACTTCTTATATGCCCACTTTCAGAGTAATACTGATTTACATTTATCTTCTATGAATGTTCCTTGCAGAAAAAAGATATTTGAGGCATATAACAACTTCCTCTCATATGAGGTTGTCAAGGTTACACACCACCTACCTCACATTATATCTCTATTTCATTACATATTTCAATTTCTATAACTATTATTTTTAAGCAACATGAAACATCTGCTAGATCCTTCAAAAATCGATTGTTTCTAGAGTAATATGGCATATGGCACCATCTTGCTGGAAGCAGCTGTTTCTGATCCCTACAATTCAATTGAGGCCAAAAATAGTCCCTTATAGAAGCCCGGTATCTTTCTACACTGACACTTGAGCTTCCAATTGTCATGGAAAAAAATAACTTACAATCTTTCTACGCGTTGTTGAATACTGTGACGTTACAGGGCTATCTGTCAATTAAACTGACTGCTGTAACTCAATTACAGCGGCAACTATCACGTGTTAAAGACAGGACATTCTTGTTGAAAGACTCTATTGCACCCCCGCAAGGATGAGGAATATTTAACAGTTTTTTGACAAATCCAACGGTACCTTGACATAGCTGAAATACCAATCTACCATACAGCATCCGTTCTTTCTGGACATAGCTGAATCTGCTCAGGCATACGATACAAAATGTCGCACAGAAAATCTCATTTTCAAGCTCACAAACATGACCAAAATATGCCCTGTTATTAAATACCTACAACTATTGAACCAATTTAAATTATTATTAATAATGAATTTACTATACGTTTTATTATTTCCATATAATTTACCTTTATGACCAGAAGCTCCTGTTTCAATATTCAAACATTAGCTATTTAATAGCATTTCTAATTATAAAAGATCATATGAGATGCCTTTAAAAGTTCAAAAGACTACGGGCCGCTCCTGAGTGCCTAGATCTACTACGGTGGACCGGGCTCGATCCCAGGCGCCCGCAAAGTCAGATCTGTGTTGGAAAACATGGCGTTGGGCGGATTTTCTCCGGGATCTCCGGTTTACCCCGCCATCCTATTCCACCGATGTTCTATCTACATCTCATGTATCACCAGTGTCACCGCCTGCGGTGCCGCATATAGTAAAAGTGATCGTTAAACACTAGACATTTCATTTTAAAAATAGATAACAGTTACATAAAAAGTCGATGTGCTTCTTTTCGCATCACTTTCTCCTATTACCTTTCAACAAACTATTCTAAGAAACGTGGGTTAAAGGGTTCAGAATTATGTTGATAATCTTCTTAGCACAACTTTGAAAAATATTTAACTTAACTATCAAGTTTGCTGTTTATCTAAATTTTTATTTTTTTAATTATGCTTTTCAGATGCAGAAGTGCTCTCGCATACACCGTCGTTTTCCAAATATGAATTCATCAGGGAGTTAGCCTCAAAATATGTGGGAATTTCCAACGAAATTCCTTTCTTTCTTTCTTTCTTGTACTTTTTTTTGTGGAATACAATAATTGAGTGTTTGACGTGGGAAAGGTAGTAATTGCCAATTTTTTTTCTGTAGAAGCAAAAAACAAGTTAATGGACACTTTTTCACCAATAGTTGTAGAAAAACTAGTATAAATGTAAGACATACAGTTATTTCATGTTACATACGAAGTGTTGGAAGTCTGCTACAGATTAGTCCATATGCTTCTTAATGAAAAACATACAAATTCATATAATTTACATTTTGGTAGTTATGTTTCTTCCAATGTAAATGCCTCAATTCGCCCAATTTAAATAGGCAGTACAGAAAGTAAGAAGATCAATAAGAACTGAATTTGAATTCGTGCTCTCTGCTTAAACGTTCGGCATCATGGTTATGCCGTAATCAACTGAACCAAAGTTTTTGCACTAGACTGCCGAATGACCAATATTGCATGAACTGTGTAGAAAATATGACCTGCCGGAATGGATCTCACAGTGGAACGCACAATATTATTTCTCAGGAGTGAACTGATAATGTGGTGGCCGTTTGCCAAACTACTGGAAAGTGCTGGAAACAACCTATCGCACAAAGTAACTTACATTTTATATCATGTGCTATTCGTTTGGTGTTAATCTCAGTGGAAGAATGAATGGCAAAGGGAAATGAGTACAGTCCTACCAACCAACGTCACTGCTCTTGATGGTTAAAATTCAAAATGGCTTCCTCTCTTTAGTTTTAATCCCGGTTTCTATTTCCATTTGTTTGGTGCTTTTTCATAGAAGGGAGATGCACTGACTCTGTGAAACAAGCTTAAGAAATGTTTCCAGTGTGTCAAAAGGGCTTTTGTATGTCATTCAAATGCATACATTGTAAACAATTGCTGTAGATAAAACTTGTGAGAAGTAACACAAACTTTCGGAAGGATTTAACCACTCTCTGTTCACTTAAATGGTTAACCATTACAAACCGTTTCCTTTTTCCTTTTGGTACCGTCATACTGCAGTTATGAAGTGTCATTCTGTAAAATTGTATAATGATTTTTCCGTACTATACTAATTTTAATCGAACGTTGCCATTTTATCAAATCTTTGAACAATGACATGTTAGGATATTAAAACTCTTTTTGAAATTAATTAATATCTAAAGCTGGTTTTATTTTGATTTATTGCTTCTTTATTTCATATTTTTCTACTGCCATTCTTGAAAATAACACGTCTGGTAAAGAAAGTTTTGACCAAAATGTTTTTATTACAAGAGAAAATTATGTTGATTATTTTAATGTATAAATTAGTATCCACAAAAAATGGACTACTTTAAATCAATTTTTATGTTATAAAGCATCTAACAAATTTAAAGACAACTTTTAATTTTTCAAGATTTTCTTTCGAGGGGATGTAGACTGAAGTTTTGGCTACTTTAAACGTTATTCTAATGTTTGTTTATTACCACTGGTTATTTTATATTATATTGGTAACTCATGACATTTTACTGGAGGTAATGTGAACCTGGATAGCGAAAATAAATCAATAAATGTACTTCTAGAAGTTTCTCGTACAAGTTCGGTTCCACAGTTCCAGATGTACGGAGTATTGGTTCTACTGATATCGTCGTGCGCGGCGGAACAACGAACTAACTGCAACCAATCCCGGTGGCTCAGCTAAATGAGGTGCTAGATGGTATTGGGTGGTGATTCCACTACATAAGTTTGGACGTTTCTTCCTATGATTTTTATAATATTGAACTTAGTTTCGACCCCTCTATCTTCTGGAAATAATTAATGCGTTTACATTAATTGTAGGGGAGAGTGAAGTAATAGCGGACACAAGCTTTATGTCTCTGTTCTGTGAAGATAATGAACCTAACATAAAGTACAATGCATATAAAATTATTTTGTATATTTGTCTTGCAGCCTGTAATTTATTTTTATTTACTATCGCCTCAAAAGCTTAAAAAATTATACAATTAAGGAATGTTCGCCGATTCCACCCTCCTAACAAGGGCTAACAACCCCTTCTATTTTCTAACAGTTTCATGAAATGACAAAGAATCCATCAGTTTGATAAAATTATAATTATCCTACATTTTATTCATCTATCACATTAGAATTCTGAAATACAGATAAGAAATTCATCAAACAGGAACTTATTATTTCTGAAAACACCAACAAAATATTTGTCACACCCGCAACGTGATTAAAGTCACATATCTATGAAAGATGGTAAATGATATAAACACATAGTTGCGAAAATTAGATATATGGAATTTGATATTAAGTACAAATATAAAAAGCATAAGCAGATGCTTTTGTTTCCCAAACACTGCAAGCTGCACGAGGCGAGTTTGAGCATTTAACCAATTCTCGTTACTTTTTATAAATTCTTCACAAATAGAATAAATGTGGCGTTACTTTTAATAACATTTGGCACATTAAGTTTGTCGCAATCAACATCGGTATATTGATATAGTATTTAAACCACTATTTTTTCTTTTTCTGAAGCACTGAAACCAATCTTGCTTTTTGCTTTTTCCAGCTGTCTTCTCGTGCCTTTGAAAGTTCTGTCCAAAAATTGTTTTACTTCATGCTTTTTCTTCTTATTTGCTTTTCTTTTAAGACTTTCTTTTATAGGAGTAGATGTAAGCACAGCACGTAACGATCTTTTAAGTATAGCACTGGAGGGCAATCACGAACACTGTTCCCCATTGGACCAAGATGACTTCCTAGAAACTTCGTGATAAACAACCTTGAAAAGGTGCTAATAAAAATGATTTATGTTTATATTCATAATGCAAAATGATAGCGTTTAGCAATACACACCCTGGAAGACGAAAATCTAAGTTAACTATTACGTACTTTCAGTTGCTTTTGCAAGCACCGTTATCACAAAACCAATGAAAATGATAAATACGACTTATCAAAGTCTACTTTGTTCAAAATGGCTGATATTGCTCCAGAAATTTCCTAAGAACACTGCGAGAGTGCAGTACTAGTCAAGAGACCGCTGCAGGTAACTGAAATAAATGTTCGGTTTTGGCCACCCATTCGTCACTAGCCCACTCTCGCCTCATTGCGCAGTGAAATCAATTTTCTGAATAGGAATAAGGGAAGCAAAAGCCCATAACAGCTTGCAATTCGTAAGAAAGTGACCGTACGTGTAATCTTTAAAATATAGTTTTAAAGGCGTAAGTTATGTAAACTACAGTATATACAATCTATAAGTATGATAGACACATACATGAGTTAGATTCGTTGAATTTCAAATGAGACTTCTGCTAAAATCTCTGGTAGTTTACACAGTGAATCGTTTATCTAATAAGATAATAAGCAGTTGGTTGTTTATATACAGTAAGCTTAGATTAATAAAGTTTATTTTCAATTAAATTTCTAGAAAACGGACTTTTGAAGCAATAGGTAATTTGAAATGTACTGATTGTTAATGCCAGTTATGTACAATTTTCCATGAAGGCTATATTAGTTCATAAATACTATCATTCCTTTTAGGTTTGCTTGTGAAAAACATCAATATACCAGGTGAGTCAGCTTTCCCTACTGGCACAAAAGCCATTATTGCAACTCTGCCCTTCTATTCGGTACTATATGCACCTAGCATTAATGCTTAAAGCCCTGAATGAGGACCAAGAACCTGTGAAAAGCTAAAATAAACGACGGTTTTTCATGCATATAATACTAGCAAGGTAATAAGTGAATGCTTTCCCAAAGAGCGACATAGAATGCGTGGCAATTGGTTAAGAGGATTAGCTGGTGGAATATGGTGATGCAAGGAAAGGGTTCAAAACGACGTCACACTGTTTAGGTTTTCTTTCTCCAAGGCTTTACTGTCCGTATTTTAGTTACTAATTTATTTATTATTGCTACTGGTTCTCTTGTGAGCCAACGACACAAGAATGACTATAATAAAGGATGATGCTTAGACTTGTGATCATTTATAATATGTACGTATCTGGTGTTGTAAATATGTTAAGTAGTTAGCCTTCAACGGCGTTATAACTAATAGTTTTTTAAATCTTATGTTTCTCTTTTTCTACTTACAAAGGACTTGTGTAGGTCTTAAGTTCTCGGTTAAACAGAAAAATAAGTTTTCAATAAGTGTGGATTTCAACAACGCAATAAACGTTCAAAATGAGGACCCTCGACATTACTTGAAAGGTTTCAAATACTGAATACCTAGATAATGAAGCGTTCATTCACGTCAAGCATTGACACAGGCGCAAATAGCTAAAGCTTCTTTGCATTTGTGAAGCGTTTGGAAATTGATTGAATGGGCCAAGCTTAACACTGACCATAATAAAATATCTATTACGAACTATAAATTTCTGTCTGCCAGTAGAAAACATGGCGACTATTTAATAAGCAGGTTTAAGGTTTTAAAATTGTTATTTGTATCATACAGAAATTAATGGCCACAAAAGGTAAAAGAAAGGGTGGTAAAATTTCTGAGCTTAACACGAAGGATTTGAACCAAGCTTGCACTGGCAGAGTAATGAAGTAACCTGTAAAACGCCATCTAGCCAGCGCTACCTAGCGAGAAAAATGTTTATACATGAATAAGTAACCGCAGACCTCAGAAGCCCCCTCGGAGCTTTACGCAATTTTTAAACGCGAAGAGCGTTTAGAGGTCGTTTTGGTAGTTTTAGCGCAAACAAAAAAAAACTGCATCCACCATTAAAATGCCTGTCTGAGCTAAAAACTGCCGTAATTTGCGAAGGAAGGGAAACAATCTACCTAATTTTTAGCAATTTTGATATGGCTGTACTACGAAAATCCATGTTGGCTCTAAATTTAAATTCAATTGGTCCCACTGTGTAGATCTGCCATTTTGTGTTCCAATGTTATTGTCAACTGATGCATGTGATAAGTTGTTCCTTAAAGTTGTGTGTGAGTGTGTGTATGTGTGTGTGTGTGTGTGTTGTGTAGGTTTATGAGTAATAGTTTTCAAACCCGTTTAAAGTTACTCTGCAGCTTTCTTTGTCTAGATATGATGTTCTTGGAATCGACATAGGAATTGCTATTTGTCCCATACAGCACTTATACACTGGGTTATCTACCCCTCTTCCTTAACGTTCTGCAAATCATTGATTAGAAGGCATTCAAGAAGCGCGTAAGTCACATATGTCACCTAGCACCTTGCCTAAATTCAAAAATAAATAGGTACAGGTGCCTCACCTGTTATACTTCGAAGTGAGTAGGCAATCTAATCATTTTAAGGAAATGAGAGGCGAGTAAATTTGCTAAACTAAAAAAAATATTGCCCTTTATTCATACTGTATATGCTGTATACTTTCCGTAGAAAGGATTCCTGAGTATTTTCTACTCTACTTTCATTACCTGAGGAGGTACGCAAAAATAATGAAAATTCGAAAGATTTTGTCCTCACCAGAATACTCACAAATAATTGAAGTATGCACTTACTGTATTATTATGATTAGTGTTATTATTGTTAGTTATTTTTATTCATTTAACTTAATATTTTCATATAATTATTTGTATATAACCATGCATATATAACTAAAGTTGACATTCAACTGGTGAATTAGTAATAATTTGGAAAATACTCTAGCATGCTGGAGAATATAAAATCCTTTTATTTGACATTTTGGAAACATCTCTTTAAGCGCATCACTCCTTTAAAGGGAATCGTTGTATTTTGTGGTATATTGTTCTTTTTTCACTCTTCACTCGATCAATTACTGCCACTGATTGAATTTAACCTCTTTTCCAGCGCTTCATCAAGAGCACTGACGCGGAGTAAAATGCAACAGCCATTGCTCAATACCATTGTGTGATTACATCGTTAGTTTCTTTGTTTGTGTACTTCATGTATTGGGAGCCGAGAGCTTCCAGCGAAGCTCATTTATCACAATAAATTGTAATATTAAATACATAGTGAACTGTTATTTTTATTACCATGTTTTGTTTTGCCTTATCCCACTCTACACAGCAGGAAGTGGTATCAGGTAAGTTGCTACAATCTGATTTTTAAAAGAACATACGTGAAGGACACCTATGCCTCCACGTGGGGAGCTGCAATGTTGGCTAGAAGCAGATAGCAAGTTATGCATATCACCCTCTTTACCCTCTCAAAAGTCGAAACATGTTAACAAGCTTCCCAGGTTATCTCACCTCGGCGCACATTCAGTCTATTAGCCAATTCTTTAAATAATTTATTAACGACTCTGTCAATTGAGAGATGATCATATCAGTGGTGCCGGTGTCCGTAATTTTGACCCGTAAAAGTTCATGGTCAGGGAGTGTTTTGGTTATAACTCCCTACTTATTTTCAATCTGAAGAGCTAGAGGACGTCAGCAACAAAACCTCGCGACGTACCGGCATGACCAATGATACCGAATTAAGAATTGCAATGAGTGAAGAATTGTAATGGATTTCAAAGGAGTATTGTATATTTGTTACGTCACGAACAGGTGCAGTTGGCTGAGTCGTGCAACAAAACACACGGGAGAAACAGAATTGTAAGGGATAGTACTTGACTTTGTTTGAAAAGGGTATTCTTCGGACCCCTACTAATGGCATGAACAAGTCTAATAAACACAATGGACAAAATAGTCACAAAGGGAATCTTTGTCTGAAAAGAGAGCCTGCAGAAGTGAAAGTGACACACCAACGCGCAGCTGTGAGGCCACTCAGTCCGAGGTGTGAAGCCGATTAGGGCAGTCCTGGTCTGTCTTGGTCGAAGGCAGACCAGAAACGATGAGAGAAGATCATTTATATATTTATATAAAATCCGCCCGTTTTACTTTGACTTCTACTACTACTACTACTACTACTACTACTACTACTACTACTACTACTACTACTACTACTACTACTACTACTACTACTACTTCTACTACTGCTACTATTATTATTATTATTATTATTATTATTATTATTATTATTATTATTATTATTATTATTATTATTATTATTATTATTATTATTATTATTATTATTATTATTATTATTATTATTATTATTATTATTATTATTATTATTATTATTATTATTATTATTATTATTATTATTATTATCATCATCATCGTCATCATTATTATTATTTTCCTTTTTACATTAAAAAAACGCCACATGTCTTCCACTGAAGTTGCTTAACTGATGGAGGCGAAAGGGGCAAATAAACCTTTATGTAAAATTCTGCAACCGTTTCAAATGGAATGCTAAGTCCATTTATATAATAGCAGTGGCTGCTGTCAAGATGTTTACATGTCATTTTCAACTGTTTGTACACACCTGTATAATAATTCCTGTGATAACAGCTGCATTTGTCTTACTTTGTGTTACCTTTTAGCATTCCGATTTTTCGTTGTATGGGTGGCACTTTTGTTTTTATGCAGTATAAGTAGGGGTGGTGATTTTTCGCAAATGCGATATAACGCGATAAAGTGCGGAATTGACACAAAATACGTTATGAATGCAATATAAATACGATATAAATTTTCCAATTAATTATATTTTTCCAATGCTTTTTCCTCTAGAAACTTTATCTGAAGAGCCTGTGGAACCTTTGCATGTTTAGAAAGCTATAAACTAAGTGACCACTCATTTGGAATGAAGAAAGCAACCCTTTACCCTTAATTTTCTTATTTTTCCACCAATTTCCACCATTGCTCTGCAATGCATTTGGGGTCCTAGCAACAGCGTTTTTTTTTTTTAAAGATGCTCTAATGATCCCGTGATCCCGAGGTCCATAGAACTTAGAGTTACCCGACATTTATCAACAGTGTAAATGGTGAAACATATTTCAGTATGCCCGCCTTGGTAGCGTGGTGGTAGAATGTCTGCCTCACGTTTAAGAGGTCCCGAGTTGGAATCTCGGTCAAGGTGAGTTACCTGGATGAGGGGCTTTCCCTTATCCTGTAAGACCAATGTCGGGTAACTCTAAGCCCCATGGACCACGGACTCATTTGAGCATCATTTTATCCATTCCATTCATCTTCCGGTATGACTTAACGTTGGAGGACGTGAATTACAAAAACAAAACAAACAAAAAAAGTAAATATAATTTGATTGTGAGTAACATGAGGACTCAAATGATAGAACAGAATCTTGTAATATATTCACTGCTTTCATTTAACAGCGTTACTGAATCATAAAATTATGAGTTATGGCATAGGCTAGTTTTGTGCAATTTCTTTTCGTTGTGCTAGTTTTACATCGGTATAGATTTATCCATTTTGTGTTATTCAGTATGGTTTAGCTTGTATCAGTTGTTTTATATTTTCGTGTATTGCTTTAACATATATTAATGTGAAATAAATTGACACTTTATGCAATTTTAACTCATTGTCATTAATAAACTTTCATAAATGTGTTTTAAATCTCCCATAAATAATATCAATATTCATCATTTAAAAAATTAATTCAAACAAAATTTTTTTAAAATGCTATAAAATTCTCTATTGGAAATGTATAAGTGATACAAAATGCTAAACGTAAATATAAAAACACTAAATTTCTGATTTCAAAATGGAAATATCACTACCCCTAAGTATAAGTGACTATTATAAATACTTCTGGTTTTTACTGCTAGACTTGAGCAGGTTTGTTTACTATAAACCATAGCTTCATGGGTGAGCAGCCATATCAGTGTATCGTCTTATGAAATCTATTCACGGTGAACTATTTCTTTAAGTATGCATGTTGTACCTGCACACACATAAGTAACTGGACAATGCTACAGGGATGTCCTCAAAACATTGCAAGTCCATATCAGGCGCAAAAGATTACATTTCTGTGAAGCAGGCTGGATGCTGCACCACGATAATGCGCGGCCGCATATTGCCAATGTTGTTGCTGAATATCTTGCAAAAATCAATGTGAAGTGCATCCCTCACCCTCCCTAGATTCCGGATGTGGCCCCATGTGACTTTTTTCTATTACATAACTTGAAGAAACGCCTTCGTGGGAGACATTATCCATCATTAGAAGCAGTGGTGAATGCTGCGGAGGCGATTTGGAAGTGTCTCTCAAAAATGGTTTCCAGCATGTTTTTTAAGACTGCCAGAAACGCTGGTAAAAGTGCATCCCGTTCAAGGGAGACTATTTTGAGAAGGACCACCAAAATTATGACGAAGAGTAAAGGTACGTTGTCAAAAAGCAATTGTGATCATTCTTTATTGGACAGCCCTCGCATATGCCTGGATGAATGTTCCTCTGCTCATGCTTACGCCGACTTAAGTTTATTTCTATAAATACGTCCACGTCGCTTTAGTTAATAAAGTTATAATTGAAAACCAGGGTTCGTATTCCGGGAAGCTGCCTACACATTCGTTGACGGGGTACGAGACACAGAGATTCGTCAGCACCTAATGCTCGGGGACTATAATACCATCCACGAGGCGCTAACGGCAGCAATAAGGATGGAGGCGGCCAAGGTAATGGCTATCCCGACGTCGAGAACGAGGAGTGTCCGCTACACCGGAGACACAAGACTAGCCGAGGGACGCCGGCGAAGACCTAGTGCCCTGTGTTGGGGATGTGGACAGCCGAGACAACTAGAAAGAGATTGCCGACAACATGAAGGGCAGCCGGAAGAACGACTAAGGCCCGGGTGGTGAGGAGCACGTTGGCGCCGTCCACACCATCTCCTCGAGTGACACTGCGCGCCGTCAGCCAGCGGATGGTTGACAGCCTCATCGCGGACGGCTGGGTAAGAGGAAAGCCGTGCCGCCTGCTGGTGGACAACGGCGCGGCCGTGACCATCATCAAACCGGACGTGGCGAAGGGTTTGCCGACAACGAAGCCGAGCCGACCATATCAGCTTGTCATGGCATCGGGCGACACCTTGCCTGTGGAGAAGGAAGCCCTGCTGAAGCTGACCTTGGGAAGGAGTACCGTACGTCTGTGGGTGTTCGTCGCGAAAGTTGCTGAGGAGGTGATACTGGGATTGGATGCCCTCAGAACCACGAGGCGACGGTCGATGTCGGCAAGAAGGTCCTGCGGCTCAACGGAGAAGAGGTTATATCCGTCAACCAGAACAGCGCCTTGGAATTTGCAGGGTTGTCTTGAATGAAGACGTGGTTGTCCCCGCGATAAGCGAGGTGGTGGTGACGGCGCGACTGGAAGGCCAAAGAACCAGGAACATGATGCTGGACCAGAAGACATCTGTACACGGACTGTGTGTAACCAGGGCATTGCTGCCGTGCCGGGAGGAGGTGCCAGTGAAACTGCTAAATCCAACGGACACCGACCTCGACGTCCAGGCCGGAACGGAGCTGGGGACGTGCGAGTCCGTGGTCAGCGTGACAGCTATCAACAAGACACAGGAGCCGGTGCCGGCGCAACACCTGGGGCACCGGCTAGAAGGCTTACTGGAGAGGGCGGCCTTCCACCAGACCGCAGAGCAGCTGGAGAAATTTCCACAACTGCTGGGACGATACCAGCGCGTCTTCAGCCGAGGTGATAGTTACTACGGCCGCACGGACAAAGTGCTTCACCGCATCGACACCGGAGACGCCCGGCCTTTTCGGTAACCACCTAGACGCGTTCCACTGGCGTAGCAAGGGGCAGTACGAGACATGCTGGAGGACATGAGATCCAGGGGAGTGATTGAAGAGTCTGGCAGCCCTTAATGTTCCCCTGTAGTCTTGGAGGCAAAGAAGAACGGCGAGCTACACTTCTACGTGGACTACAGGAAGCTGAACGCTGTCAATCGGAGGGATTGTTTCCCCTTACCCCGGATTGATGACACCCTAGACACGCTAACTTGTGCGCAGTGGTTCTCGACTGTGGATCTGAAGTCGGGCTACTGGCAGGTAGTTCTAGACCCGAGAGACAATTAAAAGACCGCATTCTCGACATGCCAAGGTCTCTGGCAATTCACAGTTATGCTCTTTGGCGTCTGCAACGCACCAGGTACCTTCCAACGCCTCATGGAGTCAGTGATGAGAGGACTGACTTACGACGCCTGCCTGCTATAACTCCACGACATCATCATCAGCATCATCATCGGGAAGACCTCTGAAGACCATCTCGAGAATGTGAGTAAAGTGCTACAGAGACTGCAGGCGACCAACTTGAAGCTGAACGCGAAGACGTGCCAGCTCTTCCGCAAGGAAGTTAACTACTTGGGCCACATAATCTCAGCAACCGGAGTGGCCACAGACCCGGAGAAGACACCGGCTGTGAGAGATTGGCCTCGCCGAAAAGATAAGAAAGAGTTACGCATTTTTCCTGGGGCTGTGCAGTTATTACCGACGCTTCATAAAGGTGTGCTCCAACATCGCCATACCCCTCACCCGCCTGAGAGAGGAACACCGGCCTTATGTGTGGACGGATGACGCCGAAGACGCTTTCCAGCACCTGAAGAAGACCCTGTGCAGTGCTCCAATTTTGGGATTTCCACAACCGGGTGGCGCCTTCATTGTGGACACCGATACCAGCGACCATTACATTGGATGTGTCCTATCGCAGATCCAGGACGGCCATGAGCGGGTGATAACCTACTACAGCAAGACGCTATCCAAGGCAGAGAAGAACTACAGCGTCACCCGAAGAGACTTACTGGTGGTAGTAAAGACCTTGGTGCACTTCCGCAAGTACCTGTACGGTAAACCATTCCACCTGAGGTCTGATCATCCCGCCCAAACCTGACTATTGAGCTTTAGGAACCTGGAAGGCCAGACAGTACGTTGCCTCCAGAGGCTGCAGGAGTACGACTTCACCTCGGAACAAAACAGAGGGAAGAGCCACTGTAACGCAGACGCTATGTCCCGAAGACCCTGTCCAGAAGAGTGCGGCCAGTGCACAAGGGTGCAAGAGAAGGAGTGTGCCGCAGCTGTCCGAGTAGTCACGGCAGAGCCTGCGGACGGCTGGGGTAGCGCAGGCCTGAGGAGGAAGCAGCTGGCGGACACAGACTTGGGGCCACTCTTGAGGGAAGTGGAGGCAGGGACAAGACCAACCTGGGAGGACATCGCACCGAGGAGCGCCACCTACAAGTCTTACTGGGCCCGATGGGACTCGTTGAAGACCAGAGAGGGCGTGCTGTTTCGGGTATGGGAATCACCAGATGGAAAGACGCAGAGAGAACAGTTGGTACTTCCCCGGAGTAAGGTCCCGGAAGCCTTGGAGGAAGTGCACGCCGGTACTTCAGGAGGACACCTGGGAGCGAATCGGACGATTGACAAACTACGACTGCGCTACTACTGGCTGAGGCTCCGAGCTAACACTGAAAGATGGTGCCGTCAATGTCACGTCTGCGCAGCGAGTCGCGGCCCCCAGAATAGGAGCCGGGGTCACATGCAGCAGTATAATGTCGGAGCGCCATTCGAACGGATCGCCGTCGACATAGCTGGACCGTTACCAGTTTCCGACCGAGGCAACAAGTACCTAATGGTAGTCGTCGACTACTTCACCAAGTGGCCGGAGGTGTATGCCATCCCAAACCAAGAGGCAAAGACAATCACAGACTGCCTCGTGGAGCAAGTGTTCTGTCGATTTGCGGTGCCGTTAGAGCTACACAGTGACCAGGGTACCAATTTTGAGTCCAACCTAATGAAGGAGGCACTACAAAGTCTTGGGGTGAACAAGACCCGCACGAAGCCTCTACATCCCCAGTCGGATGGCACGGTCGAAAGAAACATCAAGACCTTAGAGGAACACCTGAGGAAGGTAGTGGCCAGCCATCAGCGAGACTGGGACGTCAAGGTGCCACTGTTCTTGCTGGCCTACCGCTCGTCTACACACGACACAACTGGGATGACGCCAGTCAGCTTAATATTCGGCCGAGGTTTACGCCTCCCCTGTGACCTGGCTTTTGGAATCCCTCCGGAGGCGAAGCAGCCAGTGACCGAGTATATGGAGAACCAAGTGGACCACATCCACGACATGCACGACATAGCTCGTCAGAACATCCAAAAGGTGAGCGACCGAATGAAGACCCGATATGACAGGCAAGCAAACAGCCAAGGGTTCCAGCAAGGTGACCTGGTCTGGTTGTGCCATCCTACGCGGACCAAGGGACGCTGCCCGAAGCTTCAGCAGCCATGGCAAGGGCCGTACCGGGTGGTGAAGAGGATTAATGACGTGGTCTACTGCATCCAGTGGTACACCTGGATCGCCTGGGCGCTACGATGGTGCTGTTCGAGACGATGAGCTTTGAGGAGGGAGCAGTGTCACCCAAACGTCGGAACTCCCTATAGAACCGTCCGGCTGTAGGGCCAGAGGGGAAGCATTCAGGCCACACCTACCCATTTGTCTCGTGTCACTAACTGAACGGATGTTTAGGTAAACGGCGGGAGCCCTGTACCGTCTCTTTCCCCTCCCACCAGACGTCTCGAAACCTCGGGATAATTGTGCGCGCCGCGAAATTTCCATAAGCGGCAATCTTCCCTATATAATGCCGGTAGTTGGCGAGTCAGTTCAGTTCTTTTCGAGCAGCGGTGAGGAGCGCCCAGTGAGGGAATGGACTGTGTACGTGCATCGGAGGAGTGTACGTAACTCCGTGCAGTGGACCTGTGACAGACGAACCGGTGAATTGTGATTTTGTGCATTACGTAATTCTGTGTAATCGGCAAATGTTACTATTGTAATTCGGTGGTAATAAAGAACATTTTTGAGTGGTGCAATCGGACTTTAAATTTCACGAACCCACAAAGTCACAATATGCAGTTCTACGGTCATCCTTTATGGAAATATGCTTCTGCTAGCCTAATTGGAGCATAGTTTTCGAACTTATCATGGTTTAAAAAGTTTTCGTACTAAAGAAAAAAAACACCCCTGGATGGAACAGAACCACCAACCTATCGGTTAACGGCCTAACGCGTTAACCAGTTCTGTCACAAAAGCTTTCAGGATGAGGGAAAACCTACAATGTAAAGTTATATTAGATCATGAATGAAATGATAATCAAATAAGTTCATGGCACATAGAACTTAGACTTACCAGATATTCGTCTTTCAGGATAAGGGAAAACCTCCTTCGTAAAGTCATATCTGACGATGAATGAAATTATGCTCAAATGAGTCCAGGATACATAGAGATTGGAGTTATCAGCCATTCGTCTTTCGGGATAAGGGAAAACCGATGTAAAATCATATCAACGAGTTAATGAAGTTCAAATGAGTACAGGATATATTGAGCTTAGAATTACCCAACTTTCAACTTTAGGATAAGGGGAACTTTATCCAAATAACTCAACCTGACCGAGATTCAAACTTGCAACCTCTTGAAAATGTGGCAGACACGCTACCACCTACTTACTGAGGTGGACAGGAACTACGAATTTATTGCGCTCTAGATTGTTTCAGTAGTAGCATTTTGTTTATCCTACAAAAACTCTGTATTGTACAATAATACATATGACTTCACGAATTGAGCAATCTTCAGAAACTGTTTACAAAGTATTTATAAATAACCTTATATATTTTATTTAGTATATCAATATTTTCAACACCATTGTTATTAAAATTGTTTTGCCATTTTCGGAAAACAAGAATCTAAAAAAGTGTTTTAATTGAAGCAGAAACTATAGATGAAAGATTTATTTTAAATTTTGTGATACATCCCTGGATATTTCAGTGGTTAATTGCCAAGCTTGGTACTTCACCTACTATTTGATTTTGAGTTATACTATGTACATACACAACCTTTGCTTTATTTTTTGCATAAATGATTCAGAACCTCAGTGTCAAATTTTCTGTTGAGTTCAATACTCTGACGTATATTTAAGTAAGCAACAGATAGAGAGGGCTGAGTTAGTGTAACATCTATTTTTGACACAATAAAATTCTTTATTTGGGGGAGAAACTACATAACACATTATTCTTGTTTCATAAGTAAAACAAAATATATGTAACCTTACAACTAGATTTGATATTAGTTAGTTTGGTGAATCAAACAATGCGTATAAATACAATTAAAAGCAGAATTGCTCACTTACTTATCAAAATATCCTCAGTATTATTTGTTCATATTGAATCAAGCATTACTAAAACAAATTCAGTTATAGCTTTAATATATATTATTCATATTTAGAATTGTTTAACTTTACAAACCTGTAAGATTTAATTTATGTACCAATAATAAACAAAATACATCGTATTCTAATATTACACATCATATGGACAAATGAAGATACTATCCTTGTTTTCTATTTCTATGTAAATGTAATTTATATTTTGTATTTACCCATATTATTGAATACTATTCACAAAAAGAAATAAAAATATGATACATGTGGTGTGTGAATCATAATTGAAAACAAACCATTAAAATTTGTCTTAAATTGTGATAGATAGAAAGCTTCAAAGCTTTGTATCTAAGCTTCTTCACTGAGGCCTGTTTGTGTAACTTATACGATGTTCTTCACATTTTGCCCAGTTTTACTTGCCGAGTGAAGGACAAAACAAAATATTGTTTTTATATACTCATATATTCTGTGTCTTTTCTCTTATATATTATTTCAGAATAACAGCAAAGTTATTGTCGTACAAACACGCTACTTAGACATTGAAGAAAAATTGTAGCAAAAGAGAAAGAAATATGACTAAAATAATTTCTTTCTTATTTATGTTTGAAGAATCACTGTCTACTTCACAGGATAATTTTCCAAGATCAGTTAATGTTTCTCCTTCTGGAAGAATACAAGATGCATTTACCGGAACACCCTTCTGGTGATATCGTAGCCAGAAGTCCTTTAACGAACAACTGCAGTTCAGAGGATTTCCTGAGATGTTTATTTGTACAAGATTTGCCAAAGGTTCAAACATTTGTATATCAAAGGTTGTTAAATTGTTGTTTCGAATATGCAATACAAGAAGTTTTGTCAATCCCTTAAAGACATCGGCACCAATATTCTCCAGCCTGTTGTTGTCTAGATAAAGAATTTCAAGGTTGTGCAATACGCGAAATGCTTTATTAGAAATCTCTATAATAGAATTGTTGCTAACAGATAACAATGTAAGTGTTTTGCAATGAGCAAAATCAGTGTCTGTAATTGTTGCAAGTCTATTATCGTGTAACCAGAGATAATCTAGCTGAGGTAATCGACTGAAAGCAGCTCCCCGAAGGTAGGAGATTAAATTATCATTTAAATGCAAGTGAAGTAGTGAATGTAGGTGCTCAAAGACATCGTCTTGAAGCTCTTCAATTTGGTTGCTAGACAAGCGAAGCTTCTTGAGCTTATATAGTCCATTGAAGCTGTCTTTTGTTAAGTTAGATATTTTGTTCTCGCTAATATCCAGTGTTTCAAGATCATATAGGGCGACGAATGTGTTTGATGGGATTTCTGTTAAACAATTGTTAAGTAATTCGAGTGCCAATAGATGCTTTAAGTTCCTAAACAGACCACTAGGTAAGGTAGAAAGTTTATTGTCAAATAGACTGAGATGTGACAATTTCTTGAGAGGGTCCAACAGTCCTTCTGGAAGTTCTCTTATTTCATTTTTAACAATTCCCAATATCTGCAAAGCAGTTAAGTCTGAGAACACATGTTGATCTACAACAGATATGTTGTTGTTAGAAAGTACCAGTGCTTCTACCAAGGAGGCATTAGGTAAATTAAATGTTGAGGTGCTTAAGTGGATCACAGAGACATTGTCACAGAAGATCCGTGTTGGAAATCTACATCTGCATCCTTCAGGACATATTGTTGAAGTTGTGACTGAGCTGACAATGCTTGTTGCCAGCAAGTAGAATATTACTGCAGACATCATCCTATAAAACAAACAATACTTGTTACAACAGTATACTTACATACTTCAGGACAAATTGTTGAAGTTGTGACAGAGCTGACAATGCTTGCTGCCAGCAATTAGTATACAAATGCAGACAACATCCTTTAAAACAAACAATATTCTTACAACAGTACAGTTGCATACTTCAGGACTCACTGTTGAAGTTGTGACTGAGCTAAGAATGCTTGCTGCCAGCAAGTAGTGTACTACTGCAGACATCCTATAAAACAAACAATACTTGTTACAACAGTATAGTTACACACTTCAGGAGACATTGTTGAGCTTGTGACCGAGCTAACAATGCTTCCTGCCAGCAAGTAGTATATTACTACAGACATCATCCTATAAAACAAACAATCCTTGTTACAACAGTATAGTTTCATACTTCTGGACACATTGTTGAAGTTGTGACTGAGATAACAATGCTTGCTGCCAGCAAGTAGTATACTATTACAGACATCATCCTATAAAACAAACAATATTTGTCACAACGGTACAGTTACATACTTCAGGACCCATTGTTGCATGTCTCGTCAAGTCTAGTAGATATTCTGAAAAGAGAATATTTCAGAGAGCATTTTAAGCAAACGAGCAGATTAACTGCACTCTATGTTGTGCATAGAATAAATCTTACTATATGTTATATCTAATACTGCCATAAATTCTAAAATTCATTGAAAAATATCTATCTTTAGTTGGTTTTTGACACTCTGTCACTTAAGTTTTTAGTTTTAGAGGGACCAGCTTCGGAAGCTCTTGCTTCCATTCTCAACCTCAAAGGTCCAACTATCGTCTGCAGTTGTTTCATGCTGTTTTCTCTCTGGTGGTGGAACTATGAACTCCTTTACCAAATTATCGACTGACGGCATTTTAAATTCATATTCATAACATGTGACATAAAAGTAAGTTCCGTATCCCTACTCAAAGAACTAGAGCATTTGAACTGCTTTTAAACATAATAGTCTAAAACTGTACACTAAATCTGAGGAACATATGAACTGTCAAAAAAGTACTTCAATTATTTATAATGATTTTCACACTTTACCAACCGTTTAAATCTTGTACAAAATTATAAGTTTTGTTAATTTACACTCTAGATAACATAAACAATTTCAAACCGATTTTACTCAAGAATTCAATCAATGCTGTGTGCCTACAAATACGTTGCTACAAGCAATTTAATATCTATATAATTTTGAAAATTGCCCAGCTCTTGTTTTCTGTACACATCAAAAGATTTTCTATTTTATAGCTCAATATAAATAGTTGTTCATGTTTAGTAAATGATTTTCTTGAAATTACGCTGGCGGAAAAAAAGAATTGCAAAACTCTTCAATACTGTGTTTATTGAGACATGAGCAACCTTTGTGGATTATCAAATTGGTGATAAGTGTCGCGGCAAGCAGACAATAGATAACACTGATCAGGAGTGTCTCTCTGTTGCAGACAGTCACTATGAGACCATCACAACTGAAAAGCAAATGTGCTCCCCGTACACAGCTACAGCCATTCGAACACTGGGACCGGTTTTTGGCCTGCTTGAAGCTGGATGGACCTATCCGCAAATTGCTGCATATTTTGGGCACCATGTATCAGTTGTCCATCCATTGTTCAGAAATGATGTTTTTGGCATTCTCTCTCCCGTAGACTACGTTCTGAATGGCCACGTAGTATAAACGCACGTTTGGATCGACTCGTATGGGCTTCACTGGGTGTTCGAACAGCAACCAGAGAAGCGATCTGGGCACAAGTAGCACCTTGTGTGTCAGCACCGACTATTGGAAACGGCCTTCTTATACCAGGACTCAAATTACGTGTGCCCCTGTCTAAGGTACCTCTTGCACCACAACACTGCTATGCATGTCTCCTCTGGTAGCAAAATAGAATGACGCTCTGTTGTCTTCAGTGACCAGAGTAGGTTCTGTCTGTACACTAGAAATGGTTGTTATGCATACGACGTAGAGCTGGTGAGCTAACTCGTTCAGGGTGCATTCGTCCATAACACAAAAGACCAACTCCTTGCATTGCGGTGTGGGGTGCCATCACTTACAACTCATGCTCGCCTTTGATTTTTGTGCAGGGACGTGAAACCAGAGTGACCTATACCCAGCAGCTAATTAATCCTGTGTTACTACCAATTCTTCAACAGGAAGGCAACGGGCTTTTCTCAACAGGATAACGCATATACCCATGCACTTCCTACAATGCAACATGCTGTTCATGGCGTTCGATAACAGTCCTGGTTCCCTGACTTTTCTCCCATTGAACATGTATGGGACATGATGGGAAGGTTATTGCTTGGTTCTCCACCGCCGGCCGCAACCATTGTCGAACTGAGACTACAGGTTGTAACAGTTGATTTGGTTTACGCCCCGAGAGTTGGAAATATTTAAATATGTTTAATGGTGGTTTAAGGATTGAAATAAAAAGGTTAATATGCGTAAGAGATGAAAGTGTGAAATTGAATGGGTCATGATATGAGGCAATATATATAATGTAATATGTTAGTATTAGTGTTACAAAAAGGATATGTCGTAATGTGTTGACGTGGACGAGTGAAAAAGAAAGCTTTTTGTGGTTATAGCAAAGAAAGAAGAAAAAATCAATAATATCGGACAAGCGGCTAGCAAAAATAGCATATTTTGATTTTGTAGTGTCGAAGGAAACAGTCGTATAATTCTGTGTCGAAACGGCATGTAGAAAAATCTATAGGGATTATAAACTATATATTCACTATTTATGTGTAAATGAAATTAAATTATTGTACATTGATCAAGTTCATTGTATATCTACATTACGACATATTCTGTAAATTTGTTATTCAAAATTAAAATACTTGGAGTATACTAATTTAAAAAAAATGGAATGATTTCCTCAATAGATAAAAGTTAATTCCCTGGCTCGTAAACACGCCTTAATTCAAAGTGTTTTTCTCATGCAACGACTGGAGCAGCCGCCATGGATAACATCTATAGGAATTGCTCATCCTGAGACACCGCATCTGAGCAAAATCTCAGATTAAAAGGAATGCGAGACCTGGAACATCAGCACCATCCCCAAGAGCAGGACGCAACAACAACTTCTTTTGTCGCAGAATCGCAGCATCATTCCCAACTCCAGTACACGTACGTAACATTCCTCTTACAAGGTGCAGAATACTTTGACTAGTGTATCATAAGGTACCATTCGTCACCTGTACTATCCTCTGCCTATACGAACACATGCTTGTTTGGACGTTTGAGGGCGATATACCAAATATTGATGCAACTATTTGGACATCACTTCTTTTGAAATGCTTGATTCATTTTTGCTGATTTTTTAATTTATTTTATTGCTCAATATAGATAGTTTTTCAATTAATTTTGACCTCAATATTACTAAATGCCCCCAATCATGCATAATAAATCAATTTCTTTATTCTGTGAATAAATTTCTTGAAATTATTTAGTTAAACCCATCAATATAAATGTAAGTTATGTGTTACATGACTTTTGCACCATATTTGCTACTTTTTATTATTATCATCAATTTTAATGCTATACAAATCCTTTGAGGTGCATATAATACATGGATAAAAGTCAGTCTGCAAGGTATACTTATGACCCATGTAAATATTTTTAATGGCTGCATTTATTGCTTTTGTTTTGGTGCCTTTTTCCTTCTCAACTGTACATTAATTCAGTATATTTTATGTGTCCAATGACATGTACACTTCTCGAAAGGATGAATAATGATTGAATAAATGAATACACTAAAACAGGTCAGAACTTGTTAACTGAAAAGGTAGCAAATCACTCTACCAGAAAGTAAATAGAAACACAGTAGAACAACCAGTGGTGGCTCGTAGACATATTTCTTGCTGGGACCAGATGTGAAGATGCTTGTAATGGAAGCAAAGTGTGGTTAAACTGTGACTGAAATTTTAATCTTGTAGAAACAGCTGGATTTCATATGTTGCAAACTGAACGCAACAGAACACTTTGTTTTGGTGAAGACGAGAAAAATGTTGTGAATCCACCAATGTTACTGAAATATAAGAAATACTTTTATATCTTTGAAACAAGCATTTCTTATAACCAAATATAATTGGCTTAAGGCAAAGAGTCCGACATCATAGTCGAAACACTCACTTGCGACCGCTCATTACTGCGGGAGCATCGCATGCTTTATCAAAACTTAACTGAGATCATTGCCTGTTCGATTACGAATCTCTTCAAAAGAAAGAAACTTTTCAAAGGGTAATGTATCGTACTGTATCCTAGAATAATGAACAATTGAGGCAAGCTATGTTCAAGGTTTTGTCAAGCTGCACATTTAATGGCTGCACATGAATTGCTCAATGTAAACCTGATATATATATGTATATGTATATATATATATATATATCCCGAGCCAACAGTCTCCCTCGTGTGGGCTCCTCTTCGTGGTTGAGGGAGACGGTCAATAGGCCCACCCACGTGTAGGCCGTGCGTGGAGACCCGTGTCGGTGGAAAGGTTTGTCCTGGTGGTTGAGGGAAGGCTATCTGAGCTCGTAGTGTAGTGCAGAAGATTTTTAGATTCTTTTCGAGGTTAGGCTTTAAGATTTAGTGAATGAAAAATTTAGTAGGTCTTCATTGATTCTTTTTTATGTTGTTTAGTTTTAATAGGTTTATTTACAGTTGTATAGTTTTCTAGAAATTTTATATATGGCTTTTGCCATGACAAGTTTTTTAAAGGACGCTGATGACCGCCGTAGTTGACCGCCCTTATACACATCATCATCATCATCATCATCATCATCATCATCATCATCATCATCATCATCTGTCTGCTGATTCCTGTGTTTCATCGTGATCTCTCAATGATAGATCGTGGGCTACGCAAAATTTTATTCACCGAGCTTCTTCACCTCAAATAACAAACAATAGAAGCAAAAGACACTAAACCCAATGTTACACAAAGTCCTCTGTCTTTTGCTATCTTGTTATATAAATGTAAATATTGTTGGGTTGATGTGCTTCTAATACTTTAATTACAAGTTTTTCTTCTATCTTTAATGAATAAAAATGACTTTTCAATAAATAATCCACTCTATTCATTTTAAAACTATACGACTTCATCTACCAAACAATTATAATTCCAACAACAATCTCACGAATGCTAAAACTTCAAGAAATGTACTAGCCGGCCCCAAGCGTTGCTGTAAGCGATGTATGGAGAGGAGAGCAGGGAAAGGAGAAAAGTACAAACACGCGCCCAGCAATTATGATATAATAATTGTTTTTGAGGATATTCGGCACTACTGGTCTATTGTAACTCATGCCCTCTAGTAGAGCATCCACGGGAGGAAGGATGAAGCGAGAGGAGATAGTGGGCGGCCGTTCCAAGGGGCCACAATAATGTATAGGGCAGGGTCCGTAAATGCAAAATAAATTACTGTGTTTTATGATTATTGCAGTTCAATAAAATATGAAATTACACTTTTATTCAGATTATAAAACACATATAATTTGCGTGATATAGGTGGGGCCTGGCCCCTCTGCTCTTAGGGGAGGTATCGGTGAAATTTCTTAAAAAATGACAAAAATGACAGTTTCCATGTTTTGCATTAAAATTATATTTAAACATTGTAGTTTCAGAATCTGCCGGTAGTTACGCTCTAGCCATTTAAACAGCCGCTACGTTATTATTAAAAAGTCCGTAAGGTGGTGGGCGTGGTCATTTGCTAGTGTGTTGCAAAGAAATTCATGGAATTCTCACGTTTGAACTACGTAGTTTGATTCCATAGATTGTGGTAATGTGCAGAGACATCTTCTGGATGTTTGTGAAAGTTACTCAACACTTCTGCTTCCGGCTTTATATATTGCTTTCTACTTTTGAAAGTAAAATTCCACACTAGTGTTTGTGATTGGGAAATATGGTTTAAATACAAGTGAGAGCCGTTGATAGCAGTTTATGTTAAATATTGTTTAGAACAGGAATAAAGCCTGATTTAATATTATATTGCTTTCTTACTGCAAACAGTAAATACTTCAAGCCAGGTAGGTTAGGGGTGCATATATCAAGTGACTATTTGAAGGCAAAATGTAATGAAACTCTAAGGTTTGCTAATCATGATAGAAGGCATGCTGTGCTTGAGGTAAGTAATAGGTGAAAACACATTATAGCTTTAGAGTTACCAGTGATTCTAATAGATCACATTTTGATATAAACAGAAGAATGGTTAATGCATTTCTGGGCATAAGTAAGGGTCATATTTCTATGCAAAAGTTTTCTATGACCACGGGCACGAATTGCATGAACTATTTACTTATAATTCGCTTCTCATAGGCAAAAATACAGAGATTAGCACTATATTGGAGAGTTGCACTAAAGGAAAAACACAAAATGCTAATGAAAGTTTGTATAGTGTGATATGGAGTAAATGTCACAAAGAAGTTTTTGTATCAAGAAAGAAATTTAAAATTGCAGTGATTGCAGCTGACAGTGAATTTAATATGGGTTATAAAGCTAGACTAAATGATAAAGGAAAAAAATTGTTATATTGTTTAAATTTTTTCATCCAGAACCATTAGACATAGGGAAATGGCATATACAATTTTGTAATTATTATCTAAAGGAACCATAATACAAAGTTTCAATCATTTATAACATGACTTGTAAATAATGTGACATTTTTCCTAATGTAAAGTAATTCCCAAAAAAATTCAGTTATTTTTTGGTAAAATTTGTTGTAGAGAGAAAAGTCATAAAAAGAGCCAAAGGTAAACAAATTAAAGTGAAAAAGATAATAAGATAGCTGTAGGACCTGCATATGATACATGGGGATATCAAGTAAACAAAATAGTTTAATTTTTATCTAAATCTTTAAATTTATTTTTCTCCGCTTTCAATTTTTCTGCATTTTTGCACATTCAAAATCCTCCAAAATCTGCAATTTTCAATGAATTTCTATAAAACTTTGTATACTTATTTATATATAAATTGTTAATAAATGTTGGTAATTTTTGTGGTTGTAAATTGAAGTTTTGATTTACTATTGAATTTTAAATCTCGAAATTTAAAAAAATATGTAAAACTTAATATATTCACACATAAAAATGATTTTCTCAAAAACTGCTTGACACACTCTTTAAAAGTGCAGAAGCTTTTTAACTGATGTACCTATAAATGTGAATATAAAATTCAAAGTTTCTAAAAGAAAAACTGTACGATCGGGAACATTTCGTATAAAATAGAGAAATAGTACGATTAGAAAGCAGTAGTTACTTTTTTTCAAAAAAAAACATTTAAGTTCGAAAGATTAAATTTGGAACCATTAGTAGATTTCCTTTACCCCATCTAATGACAAGATTTCAAGCAGATCTGATGTAAACTCTAGATTTTAGCATTTTTCAGAGTTTCCTCCCCTTAATGACGGTCCAATCCTGAGAACAACTATAGGTTTATTTTAAAGAAAACGATAAGAAAATTATCATTATACAAATCTCTAAGCGGGCAATAAACATGAACTTCCTGATAAGTGTAATGTCATCTACATGTGGGGGATTGGACATTAAAATGCAGGAAGCCTGCGCACAATGGATATTATATAAGATGTTCTGTACTTGTATCCCAACTTCAGTATGGACATGATATTCATTGCTTTCCATTATTATGTTTTTAATTATCATAATTATCAATGATCCCAGCAGGGCGTTACACAGTAAATTACATGTGTTCATAACTGGTTGGTTGGTATCTAATGTTAAGCAGTTGGCAATGAAGCCATTCACCCTCTTGCACTACGGTAATTTGATGTTATGTGGTTTCCATACCTTCTTTAAGTATACAGAAAGGACACAGTGGAAACCTCACTCTACCAACCTTAATAAATATTTAGTGATAGAGTCATAGCCTGTCAGAAGTTTAAAAATTGTTAGAGAGGATTTTCTTTGTAGTGCTGTTACGTAAATTTTTCCATAGTTTTCCTTGTGTTTGTAATATACTAGCCTCTTCAATTTTTGATTATATATTGTTATAATTATTCTTTTGTTAGAGTAATAACTAGTGTTGAGAAATATATGCAAATGCATGTTTTTATTGAAAGATCATATCGTAATGAAGATTTGTAATTATCCGTTTCTTGCCGAATTAAGTAGATTTGAAAACGGTGCTTCTGTATATTTGTGCATACGATGTCTTTTGGTGCATATTTTGTACCTGTTTCTTAGTTTTTATCTAAAAATATGTACATTTTTTGTGCCAGGTTACCTAGATAATAGCATTCTTGAGATAAAAACATCATATTCATCGACCCTCTGTAATAGGTATATTGTGTTTGAAATCAGCAGGCTTGCCATTGCTCAGAACTTTCAACGTGTTCTCGCCCTGTTCGTATAATTGTATAGAGAGAGAATTATGGGGTAAACTTCCTTTTTACTTCTTAATATTCTTGGAAAATGGAGTTTATATTCCATCTCATTGATATATTGAACTTGGAATCATGAAGCTCAGTGCAAAGAGCTTTTTACTTAAATCGTTGTCTGTCATTGTAAAGAAAGAGCTAACTATAGCTTAAACGCTTCTCATTCTTTCCTTTGAACTGGCCAAGGTTAAGGCACTGGAAAGCATATATCAAATATGCCTAGAGTCCATAGAGCTGATGGTTACCAGACATTCATTTCTCAGGATAAGGAAAATCCCCGTGAAAGCTTTATTCAGATTTTCAATTCACCCGACGGAGATTAGAACTCCCGATCTCTTGAACATGAGACAGACATGCCACCATATACCCAGAAGTGGGCAATGTGTTTTAAGTAAGAAACATTTGCAAACATATAATCTATTTATTAGTTGCACAACTGTCAAGATGTGAGATATTTTGCTTCTATTTTGTGCAGAGTACAACCCTGTTTTGTGGGTCCTGTAGCAACCTTTAGAAAATGCTGGTTTACCGCTAGAAATACTGTTGGAGAATTCTATGTCATGTTGCCATGGTAACTCACTATTTAAGAGCAACCTGAGTAAACCGTGAAATCTATGGTTCAAATCCCGGCTATGGCACTAAATAGTTTTGACTCTACCTATCTGAAACTACAGGAGACTAAAGTTGAGAGAAATTAGTAATGTACTTTACTTCACGGAGAACAGTATACTAATGTAGAAATTCATCTGGCATTATTGGAGAACTTTATGTTATGCCCCTACTTTTTGTGATGTGGGGAGAGCCCTTTCTCTCTACAAATACATTTTTAGTGAAAAGAGAAGTAGCTACTGAGAGAAAACAGCGTTAAAAGTAATTGTTTCATAATGGAGGAAGATATGCACCGTGAATATATTAAAATATTTTCAGACATTAGGTAATATTATTGCATTTCAATACTTGTCCATAGGTATACAGTAATTTGAATAATCTTTAATTTCTGTCCTTCATTATCATCACCAAAATTGGACATTTGATGGTGTATATTTGGGTGTACATTCTATTTCTTTATGCATACTTGGATGCATATTTCGGCATTTTATTCCACATGTGCATGCATATTTTCAGTTTTAGTGCATATATTTCTCAACACTAACTCAAATGAGTTTGGCATAATTTTTCTGCCTTTTTGACTAGAAAGTTAGCTGTTTCGTCATCACATATTCCGCAATGCGATGGTATCCAATGAAGTGTTAATCTTTTATTTAAATTAACTGTTTTATGATTTTACGGCACTCTGAAATAT
Organism: Mantis religiosa; assembly: GCA_030765055.1. NCBI lineage: Eukaryota > Metazoa > Arthropoda > Insecta > Mantodea > Mantidae > Mantis > Mantis religiosa. The sequence goes on along the minus strand of CM060955.1, from coordinate 55,390,194 downwards.
TTAGGTTTTAAGGTGTTACATCAGATGTTATGGATGTTATACTTTCTTTAGAGTCATATTTACAGTTTCTTCAAACTTATTTATTTTATATAGAAGATTTTGTAAGCTCTGAAAGAATGATGAATTTTTCCCATAAAAATTGTAGCATTTACGCTTAATCTTTTGTGGAAAGAGAAAAGCAAGCATATTGCAAGATTGCCAGTACCCACTATTTGGTAACCTGGGATCGTTAGTGTAAACATGTAGCCATTAATTGGCAAGATACCTTAAATGTATTATTTCTGGTGTCATTTGTTCCAGAACACGTGAAAAGATATCAGATTCTGTAACTTCTACAGCTAAATATAGATAGTGTCCAATATCAAACATTTCTAAAAGGTTGATATTTGATTGTAAGTTTTCTTTAATCAAGAAGATTTCATTTCTGTTCATACATTTCTCTACCTAGGAAGATGCAACCGCCAATTATGGCTCTCAAATTTAAACAGTATAAAATGGTTAAAAAGAACGCGTCAAATAATATGATGTCTCCTTGGAAAAAGGAGAATTTCACGAAATACAATACTCAGCTGGGGTACAACTATAGTTTAGTTAAAACAATTTATATCAGGATTCAAGGGTTAACCCTCATTTGCTATGATATACAAAGTGACACAAAACAATAAGAAAACATTACCTTGTCACAGAAGACTGCTCTAACAACCAAATGTGCTGTACCCTTATTTAACTCTTCTTGATATTAAAATGCTAATACTTTAACAGGAAACTGATAACAATAAACTAAGGAAGGAAACAGTTCATGGATTATTTATTGACTGCATTTCCTTGTTCAGCTACTTATTGCGAGTAGGAACATATCGTATCATGAAGAAGGAACCACATAGCACAGAATGTTACTTTTTGTTTATAACGCGCTATTACTTCAATTCTGAAGGCCAATCATAAGAAATCAGATATTTATGCTACTTCACTGGTATCAATATGGTTAGTGTATGCACTTCGTCTTTGACTACAGTTTTCAGACAAGTCAATTACATAATTTCTTACCCTATGTTATTTTGCATGATTGTAACTGCACCAACAAATGAATAACACCTTCCAGTACAGACCACTGCAATTCCTACTGACATAGTAGAGTTATGATAATTGACCTTCCAGAAAGCATTCAAACTCGGTAACTCCTAATTGCAAGGCCCGCCTACTCTGCATTACATCTTTTGCTCCAACCTCTCTAAAAATAGGAATATGAATATCTTTATGGGCCACCTCATCATCTTCATCTTAATTATTGGTGTTATTGTTATTACTAAGGAGCAGATTTCTATGACGTATATGAATGTATTTATGACCTAAAAGGTATACTAAATGTGATCTAAAAAGAAAAAATATATTACTTTTATGGCTTATTGAGTTTATTAATCATATTATATTAATTTAAATTAAACTTTGATTACCAGTAATTATCCATCCATAAAAACCTATAATCGCCGAGAAAATTCTTCTCTGCATCTTAATTGAACACCTTATGGAATCTGTAAGTATAAAAAGTCCTAAATTAGAGAAGAATAATGATTGTAACATAAGAGAGAATAATTTATAGAAAGTAAATATTCATACTCGGGGGTTGGTTTTTCATCGATAGCAAAATACATCGGAAGCCTGTTCCACTGTCAGACAGAATGTTCTTATATCTGAAGGAACTACGTTCCACATCACATGAGGTTATTAGTGCCTATTTGAAGCAAATTAATTAATCTGGGAAAAATTCCGACTTAAAATCCTCGAACTTTCCTTCAAGCCCAAAAGATTGTCAATAACCTCGGAAAGCGTAGTATAACCCGCATCAGACACAAAATCTCTTTGTAGCTTTGCAGTAATTTTTTCAGCCAATTTGCCTTTTTCTTGCTTTAATTCAGTTTCAATTTCTTTCAGACCTTTTAATGCATCACTAAGTGAATGTCCTATAGTTTCTATGCGAGTAATCACACTGACATTTGACCGAAGTTCGACTTTATATGTACCACATTTGGTGCCAAGATCGATGAAGAAAATGCATCTTGAACGATCTTATTGGATGAGGAAGCAGAGAAATCAAAAACTTGAAGTAATTGTTTTTAAATCATATATATGGCAGCATTGAGCCAATTTTCCCAACGAGTCAAAACTGGTTGAGGAGGAAAGGATAAAGTAGAGCTACTTATTTCAATTCGTCTGTAATGAATGGAGCTTTCAGAAACATTTACTTCTAATTATAAATCAGTCTGTCTACATCCACATGATTGCTGCATACCTCTTCAGGCATTCTATATAAATCATGGGCGATGTATGCACGACTAACATGGATCATTTTGGAGTAAAGAAACTTTAGTCCTTTGGCTGCTTTAGTCATATACGAAGCAGCGTCGGTTACAAAAAGTAATATGTTCTCCCTTTTCTCACCATCTGTATAGAGTAATTTCATTCCATCACAAAAGAGCACTGCAATATTTGAATGTTAAGAGAAACACTTCACCAGGCTTACTATCTCTAAAAGTACCAACAGTAACATTAGATATGTAGCTCCCATTCTATGTCACTTGTTTCATCGATTGAAATCATATCTTGTTGTTATCAATAGTATGTAGATACTGTATTTTTCAACACGTCTTCGTAGCAGGTAGAAGATAGGTTTTGCTCAGAGTAGATTCGTTAGTTATTGGATTCTCAATAAAGACCTAAAACTGACACTGTTTAATTTTAAGGGAATATTTGAACTTATTATTACTCTTCAAGGATGCATACACAATTCTGAACGGATATCCGGGGAAGCTGCAGTTGAAGAAGCTGCGTCAAACATGAGCAGCTGCCTACTTTCGAAGGAGGAAACGGTTCTTAAACACTGCTGATGGTTGTCGATTTCAATATGTTGTACATTAAATCGCTTTATTGCCGATATTTTGATTTCACAGAATAACACAGTACAAAGGACAAAGGACCTTCTACAGTGCGATCCATATAAATCTGAACCACTTCAATAGGCCATAACTTTTGAACCAATAATTGGACACGCGTGCGACTTTGGGAGAATATGATACACAATTTGGAGATTACATTACACTATTTACATCGCAGACAAAAAGTTGGAAATGTGCCCCAGCAGCATCTATACATGTTTGTACTCGTCTCACTATATTCTCTGAACTATTATGGAGAGCATCCGCGCCAATGTTACTTAAATAACTTCGAATGGATTCCTTGAGAACATCAATTGTCTATGGCCTATTCTTGAATACTCTGATTTTAGATACCACCACAAGAAAAAATCCGGTGAGGTTCGGTTAGGGGATCTGGAGGCCACAGACCTTTTGAGATTATTCGATTATAAAAGAAACTGGTTACAAATTCCATAGTGTCATTAAATGTATGGCACGTTGCTTGATCTTGCTTAAAATAAGCTTCTCTCAATTCGATCTCATCTCCGTAGAACTTCAGAGATTATGGTGAGACGAGTGCAAACATGTATAGATGCTGGTGGAGGACACTTCCAACATTTTTTCTGAGATGTAAATAGAGTAATGTAATCTACCAATTGTTTATTATATTCTCCCAAAGTTGCACGTGTGTCCTACTCTTGGTTCAAAGATTATGGCCTGATGAAATGGTTCAGGTTTATGTGGATCTCACTATACCCAAACATTCCGAACAAGCCCGCCTCGGTAGCGTGGTGGTAGTATGTCTGCCTCACGAGTTCAAATCTCGGTCAGGGTGAGTTACCTGGATAAGGTTTTTCCGGGGTTTTCCCTTATCCTGAAAGACGAATGTCGGGTATCTCTAAGCTCTATGGACCCCGGGCTCATTTGAGCATCATTTCACCCATTCCATTCATCGTTCGATATGACTTAACGTTGGAGGACGTAAATTACAGACAAAACAAAAGGGACTTCGAACAAAATGTCTTAATTTCTTAATTCCAATATCTAGGGCCCAATGCAAGAATGGACGCTCACACTTCTGTCTCACCTGAGGGTCAGGAGAAAATTCCGAGAGGAAGTTGACTGAAGTTGAGTTTTGAAGGAACGAGGATGAAGTCATATTTGTGTGCTTTTAAAATTATATCTGTTAGGAGTTTCAGAAGCATTCACAGACAAATTGAACGACCGGTAACCGTACAAAGCTTCTGAAAGAAATTTATCGTCTTGAAAAAGAAGCAGAATATTTACACAATATCCATATTTTCAAGGAACTGTATTGTATTGTCGCGAGGCGCTTGTTATTTCGGGTGTGAGAGAGAGAGAAGCGGGAGTGAAAGAGATAGACAGCGCCAGAGCCACGTCCACATGTAGCCGATGAGCGCTTAGGCACTTGTCGAGAGAGAGCAACAGAGGGAGAAAGAGACAGAGAGATTTCTGGATAATTCTCCCATTGTCTCACTACGCCACGAAAAATCGTGTGGTTTCGGCAACTTTCGAGAAATAATGGTTCGATTAAAATAGACGAGAGACAGCAAGTCGTGAGCTGCTAGTTGCTAGTGAGCAGTCGAGAACTGTTAATTGTGTAGTGTGCATATGGCCTAGAAAATTGCGTTCGTGTGTGTTACGTCATTTTAGAGCCTATAAGGGGTGTACAAAGTGTCTTTCTACGGAAATACAGAGCATTTTCAATTTCTGCAACTAGACTTTTAATTTTACGAACCCACAAAGTCATAGTACTATGGAGTACGTTTACTGTGAGCTGTGTTCTTAGGTATAGTTTTAACAGTGGAGGAACGTCGGGTATAGCTTGTGAAATTTAAGATGTTGTTGGCAATTACTCTGTTTATTTTGAATCAGTAGTACAGAACGAGTTTATCTGTGCATTCCATTTTAGGTCTCTCACAATCTACAAGTGTACAATTAAGGATACCTTATATGGGACATTTTGGCGTTATAAGCAAATAACTGTTACACATGAAATAATTAATTGCAATTAATGCGCTACTCTTTACAAACTATACCGGACATGTTCCACTGTTATGATTTTACCTATAATACACATATAACCAACACATATTCTCATAAACATATACACACGTTACTTTATTTGGATTCTTCACCATTCATTGTCAGTCATCTTACTTTCTCAATTTGACTCTGACCTTCAGAGTGTCCATTCTTTGGGTGTGCTTTGCATATTGGAAACTAGATCTGCAACTCAAATATGCTTATAATTTCATAAATAGTATGGAAAGCAGTTTAGCTGTAAGGGACCGCATAGCTCAGTTGCTAGAGCATTAGGCTCTTGTTAGCTAATTGCACAGGGTTCGAATCCCTGTTCGAAAGCCCCGTTTTCTATAAGAATAAACAAGTGAGCTTTGTCTCAAATATGACTCTATGGAAGTAAACGTGCCACATTATATACAGCGATGTAAATTCCTGTTCTGCAGCTAAAACTCCATTTTACCACCTTTTAAGGAATTAGCTTCACAAAGTGCTGATATTGCTCGGTTACCTTTATGCTGCCCAAAGCTATCCGTTCTAATGTGCAATATCATCACAAAAGTACCCAAACATGACTTTAGTCCCGCTGCTTCACCACTCACTTTCAGTCAACTTCCATTCTGAATTTTATACTGTCCTTCACCTGAGAAATATGAGTGTCCATTCTTTGAGTGGGCTCTAGATATCGTAAACCAGGTATGCCAACCCATAAAAATATAATTTAAGGAAATACTGGTAACTTACAGTTTCAGCACAACGGCTAGGATAGCTGAGTCGCTAGAGCACTAAGTTTTTAACCTAATGGTCCAGGGTTCAAGTCCCTATCTGGGCGCTGTAGTTTCTATTATAAGAAAGAATCGCTGAATACTGTCTCAAAGAATGCTCTGTTTTGGCAAAATATGTTTCGCATATTACACAGAGCTTAAAGTCCTGCTTTAGAGTGTAAAACTCCATTTATCCATCATTTTAGGCTATGAATTTCAGATATTGACAATTACTGTTGAGCTAATTTTACACTGAAATAAGCTATCCTTTATCAGATAAAAAGGCCCTCTGTAATTTGACAACATTTTGAGGCGCTAAACAGCAACAAATAATATAAGCTAGGCATTAAAACAAATTCCCGGAATCTATGATTACATATGTTTGAATACAGTATTCCCGAATTTTATTATTAGGAACAAGAAACAGTATTTGCAGGTAAAGGTACACATTTCGGCTCTCAAAAAAATATTTCAAACATATATGTCCTTCCTTTTAAGCGTTGTGCAAATTAAATAAAGTAAACCAAATTGGGGTTTATGTAACTAAATTAATGGTTTTCGTTACCCAGCATGAGCTAAATCATTTGGTATTTATGAATTCTGTATATCTTTCACAAATATGCCTTAAATGTCAGCATATTGATCCACTTCGATCCTTCTGCATGGATAAATGCTTCTCGTAGCCTAACTGGTGCATTGTTTTCTAAAGTATCATGGCTCAGAACGATTCACGATAGACAGAACAAACATTCCAGGCAGGGATCACACCAACAATCTTTCGGTTAACAGTCGAACGCGTTAACCGATTTCGCCAGATAGACGATGGGTACTTAGCGTTTCTAGATTGGAGGAAGAAGGACACCCGATAAGGACCCTATAAACGTCACACTTCTTAATATCTAACAAGCCTTTATATTAGGATCGAGCATAAAGAGCGAGCCCGAATGGCTGAAAATTGTTTGCTCTTGGTTACTGTGGAAAATATATATTTGTATAAATATGTCCACATCATTGTAGTTTTAAATGAGAAATATTGCATCGCATTCTTTTCTTGGAAATGGTATTATACCTTTAAAAACACATCGCTATTGTCTGAAACACAAGTTCTGAGACGCAGTTCTCAGGTGATACGTTGATATCAAATTTAATGCAGTTTAATGTAGAATGCATTATCCTTGGAATTCCTCATACGTGCCAACGACAGAGTTGTTATGTTGTTGCGCGCTTATTAACCGTGGATGTTGACAACAAGTGTATGGCGCTGTTGGGAAAGACAGGATTGTCCTCGTTACTTGGCAGTGAGTCTCCGATTGACAAGAAGTTTTGGTATGACCAGTTACATACCGTAGAGAGACCGACACGGGAATTTAATCGTTTGGTCGCCAAGCTTCGTGCTCTTGAACATTCCGGGGAGCGACTGGAGAAGTTTCTGACTACCAAGAACCTGTATCTTCACTTAATGGAGCCAGGTATTCTATCCTCCATCCGAGACACATTACATAAACTTCGTCCAGAAGAATACTTACGTTCGGTACCACAGCTGGTACAACTGGAGTTTCATTTCAAGGACACGAAATTTCACAATTTTGCAGTGTGGTTGGTTGCTGGTACACTACATTGGCTGCTGAAAGTACGGCGAGGAGACACTGTGTTAGGAAAGCACCTACGTATATTTTTAAAGGAGCAGAGATGGAGCTATATACGCAAGAAAACCTTGCGTTCTCTGGAGCCATACATTTATCACTTGGATCAAATGCAGATCCAATAACCATTTAAGCAAGTAGAACCGTTCATTTGTCTCACAGTGCAAGCCAATAAAATAAGAAAAGAATTCAAATTCTTACCCGGTACCCATTCCCGTCTTAAATAAATAAAATAAAAAAAAATTAAAAAATTAAAAATGATAAAAAAAAATAAAAAGTAATAATAGAAAAAAAGCACAACGGTGCACGTATAGGCATGCGCAAGCAGACAACCTGCAGTTCTCGTGTTGCAGCCAACATGAGAAAGATATGTAACCAGGGGCGTCCGGCGAGGCAGTGTTTTGACCTGTGCCATAAATAAATATTAAATATATTGAATAAATTAAATAAATAAACAATAAAATAAACAAACAAATAAGGGCTGTTAAAATATAAATATATGCACCAATTCCGAACGATTTACGTAATCTTATCAATAATCCATCCCATTTTATAATTTACTGTACCAACCAGAACGTACAGGGAAACGGAAATGGAAATGTATTACATCCGTACTCTTTAAAAAAAAGAAAAAGCATATTCCTTAAGTTTTTATTTTCCCACTCTTCCATAATTGCAGACTTTATTTATGCTTGTAATCAACTTCGCACACTCACATGCACAAGTACTTATAAACACCCACACAAAACCGAGAATGGCCTCTGAAAAATGCACTCGTGATGATTGCATTGATAGGTATCATTTTGGAATTTCGTCAAAAATACGCCTACTTCTCTAAATTTTATGCGCTGATTCCAAAACTGTAATCCTTTTTCTTCTATCACTTACCTTTTGTGTACCATAAGCAGTTATATCTAAAATGTTTTAATGTTGTTCTGCACATAAATATTAAATGGAAATAACAAATAATGATTTCTTTGCTGAAATTTGTAAGTCCCGTAATAATGTAATAGACAGAAATACACAATTTATTCTAAGTTAAATCCTATAACATTTAGTTCTATCTGTAGTTGATTATCAAATAATAAGGATTTATTTTCATGTGTGACAGTTGTATGTCATACATTTATGTCATTTGAAACAATACATCTGGACGCGTAGAGTCAGACTGAAAAATTCAATGCCATAGCCGGGATTTGAACCATGATCTTCTGGTTTCCGTCCAGCCGCACTACCTGAACGGAAACCAGAAGATCCGTGGTTCAAATCCCGGCTATGGCATTAAATTTTTCAGTCTAACTCTACGTTTCCACAATGTAGCCTACACACGGCCAGTGTGAAAGAACAATTAATTTCCAACAATACATCTTCTAGAAAGTGTTAAAGTAACCATTTCATATCTTGTCATAGCTGTGGAAAGTTTGCTGTTCGAAATAAACGACAAATTATTACAATATTTGTTTAAATGTTCTACAATCCCTATTTTCATTTGAAGCTTGGAGAACTTGACAAAAATTGGACAAAAAGCTATGTCACACTTGTGTATAACAACAAAGGAAATGGAGTTCTGGAAAACGAGCTATAGTATACTTTTTTCTATTCCTCATCTATATTGAACATCGAAACCATGCGGATAATTACTTTTATGTATATCTGATGTTACGGCCTACAACACAAAGAATAGAAAAAGAATTACTTACTAAATTTACTGTAAGCAAAAATTCCCATATCACGTGTTCCTGCTCTTCCTATGTCTGTTCTCCATTAAAAGAACTTGCGAAGGACCGTAATCGCTTAATCAGATTTCGAAGAATTTTCTCAAGAAAACAGTCGTAATTCTGATATAATCCAAGAACAGGATTTTCATCAACCTCATTCTCATCAATTCATACAATCAGAATTTCATGATTTCGTTAGAGGCTGTAACCGCAGTATCAGGCAGCAATTATGAGGCGGCGAATTAATCGAAATCAGATTATTAAAAAAGAAAATAAATTAATAAAATTGCTTTGCTAAACTAATTTAAAAATTTTATTATAATAATATGAAATTAGAATGGATAGAGTAATGATTAAAATAGCGGTTGAATTAAAGAATAAGAAGGGAAGAATATAATTTAATATAACATATACTAGCATCCAGGTAAGAAAGAGAAAATATTCTTGTAAAAATCTGTACACTTTGAAGAGACAGGAATGGAGGTACATTACCATCTTTGTGCTAGGAAAAGTTCAATATCTGAGAACTATAGTATACTTTCAGCCAGGAATGTGTTGGGACAAAGGGCTTTCAAAATGCAGTTGAGCATTTACTTTGCTGATTTGATAACGATGTATACCGTTACAAACAACTCAGGGTAGGCGTTCCCCAACTCAGTATTGGCTGAACGTCAATGGGTTAGATGAGTTTTGCAAACCAATACGAAAATTCGAAATAAATGAGAAACCAATAATAACGTAACATTTGAGAAGGGTGAGCTAGTTTGTTCATGTGATACAGTTAGAGAGCGTACGAACTCAATCGTGAGGTAAGAAAAACTTAACTTAAAAGGTGATACTACGACAGGAAGTAAGTGTTCATGCGCATTAAGAGGAGAAGCGAAGATTTATAAGTCTGAAATGTAGGGAAGTTAAGAATAGCACAACCAGCGTAAGTGGCAGCAGCATTAGAAATTTATTAGAGCAAAGTAGTCGCCGTATAAAGAAGAAATAGAAACCGCGCGGAAGTAAATTTAAACAAGTAATCCAGGGTTTCAAGTAAATTGAATTTATGTTAGCAATTTTACTAACAGGTGGTCACACATCCATGTGGATAAGGAAACTTAGTAGGAATTAAACCAAATAATTCTGCAACAAACAGAGTGTTATTAATACAACTGAGTAACCAACAACCACCAAAATCCGTTTCCTACAACCACACACCTGAGGATAAGAGAACTTTTAGCTCCAATTAGAACCCAATCAATTTAACACTGGTATGCGGATTTGCCGCAAGGCTCAAGTCTTTCAGACGATTCTGCTGAGTTCTTTGAGTATAGACTAAAAATGAACAGCTTCTCTCACCGGGAACTCCATTTTCTTGGTACAGATACCCTGAATAGGAATTTGTTCCATATTTATCCCAGGAAGGAAATCATACATACTGTCACAGTATTCCCGGTTTGGGGATTCCCTGAGAACTGCTGAATATCTTCCAGATGAATGGAGACATTTATAAGTTCCCCTAAAATTCGTCTTAACCTTCCTAACTTTCACCTCCTAACCTTAAAAAAAAAAAAAAAAAAAAAAGTCTTAAAGGTGTACTGTTCTATAACAGACATAAACATGCATCAGTTCTAGTTGCCCATTTAGTTCAGCTTAAGGTAAGGCACCATAACTTGAAATCACTTCTAAGAAGAGTCAAATATGAGCAGCATAAGTGGAAGGTAATATTATTTCCATACCATTAGGTTAGCAATCAGGGTATACTAAACTTCCACTTTTATTTGTAACGGCCCTAATAGAGTTCAATCCATCACTGGAGAAAAAACAAACACTGCAAGCAGAGACAGTATTTTGGCAGGAGTGAAAAACGTTATTCGTGAGTGACTTATGGGCCCCAAAAATTTTCTTGAACCACCTTTAAACATAAAATTAGGCTTAATGGTGGAGTTTGTTAACGTTTTAAGTAAAAATGACATCTTCTACAAATAAATCTGCAAGAAGATGCCTGAAATAACTAATGCTAAATTTAAAAAAGGAAATATTTGTTAGGAAGCTGTTTTCTGATACCATGTTTGAAGAAACCAATGCAGATGCTGAAAATCACTAAGGGTTGTTTTTTAGATTGTCATCGAACAATCTCGGGAAATTACAAGGATCCAAATTACAAAAAAATTAGAGAGGACATTTTTGAGCAATTTCGAAAGCTGTGTTGCGTTACGAGTGGGGAAGTACACTTCCTGCACTCTCATTTGGAATATTTTGCAGAAAATCTCGGATATATCAGTGAAGAGCAGGCTAAACAATTTCACCAGAACATAAAGGAAATTGAAAGATGTGCATTTTAAGGCAAAGTGTGTAAAAAAACCGGTGTAATGTTCAAAGTATATGACTACTTGGAACAAATGTGAAGTATTAGTGTCTTATGAAGGGTGTTGTGTTGATGGTTGTGGACTTATTACCTTTATTTAACAATATAAAATAAATTCCATAGAGAAGATTATAAATTTTCACATTTCACTATTCGTTTTGTTGTGGTGGATTGCTACTTAATGTAGAAAAGCTAAGTTCGTAATCCGATTCAGCTGCCTGTAGATTCAAATAATAACATATTAAAACGATGTCTCCAGACAAAGGGTTAAGTTGTGTTCATCTGTGTGATGAAGGTATGATAGGATCTGAAAGAAAATTATAGATATGTTGAATCGTAGTGGTCTGTTGACTGAATGATTATTCTAACCAAGCCTTAAGGATTTCCACTAAAAAGAACACGATACATTATTATGTTTTCGCTTTAGTTTACGGCGGTACTACAAAAGCAGTTCCTCTGTACATTTCATTTTAATTAGGTCAAAACCTACAAGTACACCACGAAGTAAGCTTTATAAATGATATTTTTGCTTGATATACAAATAAGAGCTGCAAATGGGATATCTGTGAACCCAATAGTCACCGTTATCACCTCCTAAAACATTCCAAACCACATCGCACACTTTCTCTATTCTAAAACTTATACCAAATAAAGTACTTCGCAGTAAACATATGCAATAGAAGGATACCATTTCTTACAATTTCAGCTAATCCATCAGTTAATCAGTTATGTTTTCAAAACGTTTAAGCCTACATCAGAATCTCAGTACGGATACAGGTCGTTCAAATCATCTTCGAATACACCTGAAGCTCCTGACAAGTATCAGCATAAAAATATCCGAACATAACTTCGCTTCCGCTGCTTCTCCGCTCACTCACAAATATTTATCGACAAATCATATTGCTTTTGTATATTGCCATTAATTGTATAATACAGTATTACATTATATTATATTTTATTATATCATATATTATATTATGTTATATTATATACATTAATATGCTCTTTAGGGCAAAGCGCGGTAGCCGCCTTGTTAAAATTAATTATTACAAGGTGAACCTAAATAATTCCATATCAAATGCAAACCTATATAATTTCCCATCAAAACCAAATATTTCATTTGCAAAGTAACTAAATCTACACATCAACCCAAATAGCAATAATTATGATGATTAATAATAATAATAATAATAATAATAATAATAATAATAATAATAATAATAATAATAATAATAATAATAATAATAATAATAATAATAATAATAATAATAATAATAATAATAATAATAATAATAATAATAATAATAATAATAATAATAATAATAATAATAATAATAATAATAATAATAATAATAATAATAATAATAATAATAATAATAATAATAATAATAATAATAATAATAATAATAATAATAATAATAATAATAATAATAATAATAATAATAATAATAATAATAATAATAATAATAATAATAATAATAATAATAATAATAATAATAATAATAATAATAATAATAATAATAATAATAATAATAATAATAATAATAATAATAATAATAATAATAATAATAATAATAATAATAATAATAATAATAATAATAATAATAATAATAATAATAATAATAATAATAATAATAATAATAATAATAATAATAATAATAATAATAATAATAATAATAATAATAATAATAATAATAATAATAATAATAATAATAATAATAAGAAGAAGAATAAGAATAATAATAATAATAATAATAATAATAATAATAATAATAATAAGAATAAGAATAAGAATAATAATAATAATAATAATAATAATAATAATAATAATAATAATAATAATAATAATAATAATAATAATAATAATAATAATAATAATAATAATAATAATAATAATAATAATAATAATAATAATAATAATAATAATAATAATAATAATAATAATAATAATAATAATAATAATAATAATAATAATAATAATAATAATAATAATAATAATAATAATAATAATAATAATAATAATAATAATAATAATAATAATAATAATAATAATAATAATAATAATAATTGAATATATATATTACAGAGATATCTTACCTCTGATGTAAGTGACATATATTACTTGAACGGCATAAAAGGAATTACAAAATATACATCAGTTAACTGAACCAATCTCTAAATGTCGTATATGCTCAATTCGAAAGATATCGTTGCAAACATTTCTGATTGATTCCTTCGTTTGTTTATAGCTCGCTGACAATTGGTGATAAATGCATTAAGATGTTTTTCAAACATATTGAAAGTATGATGCTACATTGTTGGAGACTATGAAACGTACCATCTAAACGACGTAAATTAATGTGAAACATTTTTCATTCGTTAGAACCATTAAATTTATTAAATCTCGAGGATCCTGGAGAAGACCATATGTTACAGAATTTTAACAAAATTCAAATTTCCAAACAGGGCTAGAAAAATTAAAGTGCAACGGAATACTAAAAGACAGGTGTTGCATTTATAGCGGAGATTTCATTCAATGTTACAGATATGTCATCCAACAGAAATGTTCCAAAATTCATCTGAATGTTCGGTAGGTATTAGGAGATATTTTCAATAAACAGAAAAGCAGGATTTATGATACCAAGAAAGTCAACTACTCATAACTACTACATACCCAAAGAATGTTTTATTGTTTCTTTCTTATCAGAACTCAATACGACATATTTATAGCGTGCAATTGTTATCCAATTACTACAAAACGTCCATGAAGATAGGAATTAGAATGTAATATACAAATCAAGCGTTCAATTTATGGAAGTTGTAAAAGTCTTAGGCTACTTTTGTTCCAAAATAAAGTACCTCTTTCCGGTCTATATTGATTTTTATATACAATATAGCCTCAATTTAAACTGGCTTTCATTTAGCTCATTGTTTCGACCAAAACAGAGCATAACTGTTCTCTATTTATTGTAAAATACTTTTAGTAGCTAAGACAAATAGACAATACATAGCAATTACAGCTTGCGCGTCATCTCTAGGATCCTACGTGAACTTAGCTTTGCAAGGGACATCCATTGTGTGTCGCAGTAGTCACAATTAATCAGGAAACACGCGGGTCATTTCAACTGAAGGTTTGTCCCGGTTTTCTTGCTGGTGTATTTTTTTTCTACTGTTAAATATTGCGTTGTACATAAAAACTAAATGTCAAGATTACACTCGACAATTTCCATATCACCACAATTTAAAAAAAAAGAACCGTTTTTCCGGGTAAATACCAAAGTTATATATGTTCAGTATCTTCAACGATGACACAGGAAGATTTTTCAGAAAACCTCGCAATAACTCAAAAACTCTGAAATAGAAAATTGTTAAAAATTTTGAATTTGTAAAAGCAGATACTACGATTTCGATTAATATGTTATAGTTTAAATTATTTTTACGTCAAACAAATTAAATAGTTCAATTTGTAGGAATGAGCCTGTTCCGCGTTGCTTGCCACAACTAGGAAAGGGCAAGAGATAAAATCTTACGACACATTTAATCCAGATCTGCTAATAAAAGTAATTTACATCCGATAAAATATATTTCGTTCGGTGAACAATTTCAGACTTACTCTTTTTACATTTGCTAAATTACCAAAAGTTACACTTCACTAAACTGATAAGTCATTATTACTTTCTATCTTACGTACTTACTTCGGTTTAGAAGGATGAAATACGCTTCAATTTTTCAAAACCGAGGCTTCAGTAAAGTGCACGTTTTGAGCTTCTTTCAGTTAAAACCAAATAATAGAGTGATGTCCATCGGCGAAAATAAACAGCGGTGATTCGTATTGGCTTTAGACTCAGATTAGTTTTCCACAATCTGCTCATTAGGGGAGTGTAGTGTATTGTGTTGGAACGACCTTTTTGGGGAAAGAAGTTAACCACCTGAGAGAAATAATGTGTCATTTTGTCATGATGTGGCAATGGATGCAGTTTGGATTTAGGTTTTATAACAGGTGTCCTGAACGGACCAGGGAACCGTAGGTTCAGATGGGAATCATAAAACTCATACTTGGTAGGAGAGTTTGCGATTTTTAGGTAATTAAACACTGCATTTAAAAATGGTTTAAAATTTAAGTGCATTAAATCAAAGATACAAGAAACAGCATCGTTAACTTGCGCTCATAATGAGAAAAGACCACACATCACACACAGACAATGCTCTTAGCTACAAAAGTACATGTTAACTTCTCGATGGCTGGCGGGCTAATAGAGTGAATAATTCACAAGTCGCCAGTGGCTGATGCCACACGTGCCGTAAAGTACAACGCAACATAAAGACGCGACATATCCTACTGGTCCACCAGAAATAATGCCCTCGTTGATTAAAAGTTACATAAGCTATGTTGCTAGATTTATAGGGGAAATAAATGTTTAATGTATTCTCTGAGTTAAAAAAGAACATATCAGAATGTTTTTCGTAAAAAGACATTTCACATAATTTGCATATGAACAAAAACAGAACAAAAAATATGTGAGAAATAAGAGAGTACCAAGTGTCATATAACTTGCTTCTACACTGTTTTAGTGCAGCCGCAAGTAAAATAAAAAGTTAATAATAAAAAACACTGCCAACTCAGACAGCTGCTCCAATGAATGAGTTTGATGAACCGCTGCCCACTTTTTTGCGATGCACTAACTCACTGTTAAAATGTTTCAAGGTGCTTATACTGTAGAGAAGTTGCCAAAAGGAGCAGCTAGTCTTGCTATGGCGAGGGGGAAGCACTTCCTAAAGCCGACGGGGAAAGTAAGTAGTGAATGCGGTGAGAGTCCTTATTCGGCCGACTCTTTCAGCTGGCGACCTATGACAGGCCGGACGGGGCTGTGCTCGCAGTCAATAGTGCTCGAACTATCACACCTTGGGACTCTCGAGAGAATTCATTTCACAAATCTGCAAGAGGTTATACCAGCGTATGAGATACAATAAAGCAAGATTACAATCACTTATAGAGCGTAGATGAACAACATACATTTCAAAAGCAGTGAATAATTATTCAATCATTACATGATAAAACTTTATGAATAAATGAAATTTAAGTCGCAATAAACAACTTAGGTATGCCCGCATACTAACGATACAAAAAATTATGCGGGTCACCCCAAAACAAAACTAGTTACGGCTACCCTTGAGGCTGCACTCTAGTATTACATGGGCTTGAGCCATGTGTCGGCTATTTGGCATGTAAAACCGTGCTTGGCCTTCTTCTTGATTGACACTTAAAACATAAACTGATTGTGGGTTAAATGGGACTAAAGCTTGCACATAGAGAGGTTTTATACCTTTAAACAAACGTTTAATGTTTTCAGCTTATAACATATAAAGGTTAATTTGGTCAAGGAGTGACAATACATCATACATATAATCAGTTATAGATATCTGGAGCTATTTTGCAGAAACATATTTAAGCAACTATTTAAGCAACAATTAAGGAAGAAACTTCAATTGCATTTCATCATTATACTCATTAGCTATATTATTATTGTTATTACTGTAATTTAAATTCCGCCAACGTTATGTAAGTCATATCTAACGATGAATGAAATGTGTGATGCTCAAATGAGTCCGGGGCCATTAGAGGTTAGAGTTACCCGACATTGGTCTTTCAGTATAAGGAAAAACCGTGGAAAAGTGTTAACCAGGTAACTCGCCCTAACCGTGATTGGAACTCGGCACCTCTTGAACGCCATGCAGTCACGCTACCATCTGCGCTACCGAAAGGACGCCCGTTATGTTTAGCTACCATTTCACAATGCCTAAAAAGATTAAATGCTTACTCTAAAGCAACATTACTAAACTATGACGATTCAGTCACAGGCCTAACTACAGGTGGTTGTATTACTGTACCTATAACTTGACCTGGGGTAGACAAAGGCTAATATTACTATTAATACTAAAATTACAGGCCTCTTCAACTGATTCTACCTAGGGTTCAATTGGTAAATTAGATATCTGTTTGTTACGGCGGTTAGACAAGTTGAACCATCATCAAAATCATCAGCCTGACAGCCTAAGTAAAGCAGATAACACTTCTTTACAAGTGGGGTCAAATTTCACCAGCGAGACTTAAAGGTCAGCTGACCAACAATATAGCAGAGAAAGTCTGCAAGATTTACACAATTTCTTGGAATGACGAAAAAACAAAGCACAAAAACACTACATAGACAATAGACTTCCGAAAATTAAGGAAGGAATTATTTTACTACTGAACAAACTCACAGTCGGCTTAATACTGACACATCACAATGCCAGATGAACAGGCCTGTACATGTCCAAACTTGAATGGACCTACCGAGCCTTCTTTAAGGTTCTTCAGCATAATATTACAACTCATTTCCTTATACACAGCTCGGATAAAATCGCATCATATCGGGTAAAAAAAACGCCAAAATCCGATTTTAAAAAGTAGCTATCATAAAAAAGTTGTGCATGATGGAAAAGTTCTGACTACATATCTGAATTCAGTATGAAGAAGTACATTAGATTCACCAATAAGATTTCTTGTGAAGAAAACCTTGTTGACTAGTGTCTCAGTACATCTTTAAGTTTTTGTCTAAAATATATTCTGTCCAGAATTAATACCTTTGTATTCAACGAAGTTTTAGGAATATGCTAAATCAAAATGGCTAAGCTGTTTCTGATAATAAATCCATATTGATTTTGGCGTATCTTTACTTGTAGCTGAGTGTTCTATTAGCAAAAGCTTGCTCAAACTTTGTTATTATTACAGTGCGACTACAACTAGCTAAATAACTTCAACCGCTGTTAGGTATGATAATCGGCAGATTAAATTTCTTTTGAATAATTCTGGAGCATTTCCTGCTTCAAAAACGTATGAATATCCTTCCCTTAGTGTTTGCCTATACTTATATTTTGAATCATTTCAGAAGTATCTTCGTATGGAAGTTAACAATTTTATTGTGTTTATTAATTACGGAATTTTACTCATTAATTGTATATGACCATTCGTTACCCATTTCATTTTAATTCTGCTCTATTCTTCTTTACGTCTTGAGAGATATCTTATCTCTGCTATAAGTGACTTATATTCCTTGATTGGTAGAAAAGGAATTACAAAATATATATATATATATAAGTTAACTGATCAAATGTCTCAATGTCCTACTTATATATGCTCATTTCGAAAGCTGTCGTTGCAAACATTTCTGATTGATTCCATCGTTTGTTTATAGCTTGCTGACAAATAGTGATAAATGCATTAAGATGTTTATCAACCATATTGAAAATATAAAGCCCCATTGTTAGAGATTATGAAACGTATCCTCTAAACGACGTAAATTAATATGATCATTTTTCATTCGTTAGAACCATTAAATTTGTTAAATCACGAGGATCTTGGAGGATACCAAATGGACAGGCTTTAACAAAATTCAAATTTCCAAACAGGGATAGGCAAATCAACGGTTGAATTTATTGAACTTATAAAAGCCTTAGGATACTTTTGTTCCAATATAGAGTACTTCCTGCCGGTGTATATTTATCTTGATATACAATATAGGCACAATTTACGAAGGCTTACATTTACGACATTGTTTAGGCCAAAACAGAGCATAATTGTTTTCTATTTAATGTAAAATACTTTTACTAGCTAACACATATAGACAATACATAGCAATTACAGCTTGCGCGTCATCTATACGATCTTACGTGAACTTAGCGTTGCAAGGTACTTCCATTGTGTGTCGCTGTAGTCACAGTTACTCAGCAAATACGCGGGACATTTCAACTGAAGGTTTGTTCCGGTTTTCTTTTTGGTGTATTTTTTTCTACTGTTCAATATTATATTGATAGTACATAGAGGAGAAATTGCCTTGTACATAAAAACTAAATGTCAAGATTGCACTCGACAATTTCCAGACCACCACAATTTAAAAAAAGAACCGTTTTTCCGAATTACTCAAAACTGAAAAGTCGGGTAAATGACGGTGACACAGGAAGATTTTCCAGAAAACCTCGCAAGAACTCAATAACTCTGAAATAGAAAATTGTTCAAAATTTTGAATTTGTAAAACCAGATACAATGATTTCGATTAAAATGTTATAGTTTAAATTATTTTTATTTCAAACAAATTAAACAGTTCAATTTGTAGGAATGAACATGTTCCGCATTGCTTGCCACAACTAGGAAACGGCAAGAGATAAAATCTTACGACACATTTAATCTAGATCTGCTAATAAACGTAATTTATATCCGGTAAATAATATTTCGTACGTTGAACAATTTCAGATTTACTCTTTTTATATTTCCTAAATTACCAAAAGTTACACTTCACTAAACTGATAAGTCATTATTACTTTCTATCTTACGTACAAACTTCGGTATAGATAGGATGCAATACGTTTCAATTTTTAAAAACCGAGGCTTAAGTAAAGTGCAAGTTTTGAGGTTCTTTCAGTTAAAACCAAGTAATAGAGTGAAGTCCATCGCCGTAAATAAGCAGCGGTTTTTCGTACTGGCTTTAGAATCAGATTAGTTTTCCACAATCTGCTCATTAGGGGAGTGTAGTGTATTGTGTTGGAACGACCTTTTTGGGGAAAGAAGTTAACCACCTGAGAGAAATAAATGTGTCATTTTGTCATGATGTGGCCATGGATGTAGCTTGGATATAGGTTTTATAACAGGTGTCCAGAACGGACCAGGGAACCGTAGGTTCAGATGGGAATCATAAAACTCATACTTGGCAGGAGAGGTTTGGATTTTTAGGTAATTAAACAATGCATTTAAAAATGGTTTAAATTCCAATTGCTTTAAATCAAAAATACAAGAAACAGCAACTTTAACTTGCGCTCATATTGAGCAGAGACCACGCATCTCACACAGACAATGCTCTTAGCTACGATAATACATGTTTACTTCTCGATGGCTGGCGGGCTAATAGAGTGAATAATTCACAAGTCGCCAGTGGCTGATGTCACACGTGTCGTAAAGTACAACGCGACTTAAAGACGCGACATCTCCTACTGGTCCACCAGAAACAACGCCCTCGTTGATTAATAGTTTCATAAGATATGTTGCCAGTTGTAGAGGCGAAATAAATGTTTAATGTATTCTCTGAGTTAACAAAGAACATATCAGAATGTTTTTCTTAAAACGACATTTCACATAATTTGCATATGAACAAAAACAGAACAAAAGATATGTGAGAAATAAAGGAGTCCCAAGTGTCATGCAAGTTGCTTCTACATAGTTTTAGTGCAGCTGCAAGTAAAATAAAAAGGTAATAATCAGAAATACTGTCACTTCAAACAGCAACACCGATGAATGAGTTTGATGAACCTCTGCCCACTTTGTTGCGATGCACTAACTCACTGTTAAAATGTCTGCAGGTGCTTATACTCTTTGGAAGTTGCCAACAGGAGCAGCTAGCCTTGCTATGGTGAGGGGGATGCACTTCCTACAGCCGACGGGGAAAGTATGTAATGAATGCGGTGAGAGACCTTATTCGGCCGATACCTTCAGCTGGCGACCTATGCCAGGCCGGACGGGGCTGTGCTTGCAGTCGATTGTGCTCGAACTATCACACCTTGGGACTCTCGAGAGAATTTATTTCACAAATCTGCAAGAGGTTATACCAGCGTATGAGATACAATAAAGCAAGTTTACAATCATATATAGAGTTAAGATGAACTACATACATTTCAAAAGCAGTGAATAATTATTCAATCATTACATGATAAAACTTTATGAATAAATGAAATTTAAGTTCCAATAAACAACATAGGTATAAACAACATAGGTATGCCCACATACTAACGATACAAAAAATTATGCGGGTCACCCCAAAACAAAACTAGTTACGGCTATCCTTGAGGCTGCACTGTAGTACTTACATGGGATTGAGCCATGTGTCGTCTATTTGGAATGTAAAACCGTGCTTGGCCTACTTCAGGATTGACACTTAAAACATAAACTGATTATGGGTGTAATAGGACTAAAGCTTGCACATAGAGAGGTTTTAAACCTTTAAACAAACGTTTAATGTGTTCAGCTTATAACACATAAAAGTTAATTTGGTCAAGGTGTGACAATACATCTTACACATAATCAGTTACAGATATCTGGAGCTATTTTGCAGAAGCATATTTAAGCAACTATTTAGGCAACAATTAAGGAAGAAACTTCAATTGCATTTCATCACTATCCCCATTATTAGTGCTATTACTGTAATTTAAATTCCGCCAACGTTATCTAAATCACATCTAACGACGAATGAAATGGGTGATGCTCAAATGAGTCCGTGACCAATATGGGATAGAGTTACCCGAAATTGGTCTTTTAGTATTAGGGAAAACCGTGGAAAAGTGTTAACCAGGTAACTCGCCCAAATCGTTATTGGAACTCGGCACCTCTTGAACGCCAGGCAGTCACGCTACCATCTACGCTAGATCAAAATGGCTAAGCTGTTTCTGATAATAAATCCATATTGATTTTGGCATAACTTTACTTGTAGAAGAGTGTTCTATTAGCAAAACTTGCTCAAACTTTGTTATTATGACAGTGCGACTACAACTAGATATATAGCTTGAACCGCCTTTGAATATGATAATCGGCAAGATTAAATTCCTTTTGAATAATCCTGGAGCATTTCCTGCTTTAAAAACGTATGAATATCTTAGCCTTAGTGTTTGCCTGTAATTATATTTTGAATCATTTCAGAAGTACCTTCGTATGGAAGTTACAATTTTATTATGTTTATTAATTACGGAATTTTACTCTTTAATTGCATATGACCATTCGTTACCCATTACATTTTAATTCTGCTCTATTCTTCTTTACGTCTTGAGTTAACAAAGCCCCAGAAATGTTTCTCAATAAATTATATTATATTTGCCTATTGTCATTAATTATATATAATTAATTAAACATATTTATTACTTCACTGCTTAGGGCAAAAGTGCGGTTTCAGTATCAAAATTAATTTTTACAAAGTAAATCTAAATAACTGCATGTCAACACTAAACATTTATAATTCACTGTCAAACTTAAATATTTCATTTCCAAAGTAAATGAATTCACACATCAACCCTAATTAATATTAATAATAATAAATAATAATAATAATAAATAATAATAATAATAATAATAATAATAATAATAATAATAATAATAATAATAATAATAATAATAATAATAATAATAATAATAATAATAATAATAATAATAATAATAATAATAATAATAATAATAATAATAATAATAATAATAATAATAATAATAATAATAATAATAATAATAATAATAATAATAATAATAATAATAATAATAATAATAATAATAATAATAATAATAATAATAATAATAATAATAATAATAATAATAATAATAATAATAATAATAATAATAATAATAATAATAATAATAATAATAATAATAATAATAATAATAATAATAATAATAATAATAATAATAATAATAATAATAATAATAATAATAATAATAATAATAATAATAATAATAATAATAATAATAATAATAATAATAATAATAATAATAATAATAATAATAATAATAATAATAATAATAATAATAATAATAATAATAATAATAATAATAATAATAATAATAATAATAATAATAATAATAATAATAATAATAATAATAATAATAATAATAATAATAATAATAATAATAATAATAATAATAATAATAATAATAATAATAATAATAATAATAATAATAATAATAATAATAATAATAATAATAATAATAATAATAATAATAATAATAATAATAATAATAATAATAATAATAATAATAATAATAATAATAATAATAATAATAATAATAATAATAATAATAATAATAATAATAATAATAATAATAATAATAATAATAATAATAATAATAATAATAATAATAATAATAATAATAATAATAATAATAATAATAATAATAATAATTGGATTATATATATATATTACAGAGATATCTTATCTCTGCTATAAGTAACTTATCTTCCTAGAACGGTAGAAAAGCAATTACAAAATATACATGAGTTAACTGAACCAATCTCTCAATGTCGTATATGCTCAATTCGAAAGATATCGTTGCAAACATTTCTTATTAATTCCTTCGTTTGTTTATAGCTTGCTGACAAATAGTGATAAATGCATTAAGATGTTTAACAAACATATTGGAAATATGATGCTACATTGTTAGAGATTATGAAACGTATCTTCTAAACGACGTAAATTAATATGAAACATTTTTCATTCGTTAGAACCAATAAATTTGTTAAATCTCGAGGATCTTGGAGAATACCAGATGTAACAGAACTTTAACAAATTTCAAATTTCCAAACAGGGTTACGAAAATTTAATGGCAACGCAATCCTAAAAGACAGGTGTTGCCGTTATAGCGGAGATTTAATTCAATGTTACAGCAATGTCATTCAACAGAAATGTTCCAAAATTCATCTGAATGTTCGGTAGGTATTGGGAGATAATATCAATATACGTAAATCAGGAGTTTTCATACCAAAAAAGTGAACTACTCCTAAACGTATACAGCTCTTTCATATCCAAAGAAAGTTTTATTTTCTTACTTATCAGAACTCAACACGACAAATCTATTGCGTGCAATTGCTATGCTCCGAAAGCTGAATTAGAATGACATACAAACCAAGCAGCAGCAGCAATGGTGTCGTTGAAGGTGAACCCTATTCCGAAGAGTAGGGGCCTTCGACCTTTAGCCATTCCGGGACAGTGTCCCTTACTGGCATAGATATAATTTTAGAAACAGATGGTGGTTAGAGAGTGGGTTTTATGTCTAAGAAGTTGTTTTGAAGTTAGGTATAGTGACAGAATTTTGAGATATTTAGAATTTGGATTGGAGTTGCTTTGAAGAGAAGATTTTTAGGTACCTAAGACAGCTCTGGGATGATGATAAGAGCTTCCAGGGTCAATATCATATTCCCCGAGGCCACGGATTAAATGATTGAAACTGTCAGGGAGACTGGCGTAGAATTTTCCAGAAAGGTCTAGGATGTATTCAGACAATTTTGGAAATGATAGATCAGAATGAATGTTTTCATTGGGTATGTACCAATCTGCACCTGTTGCTGTACGTAGGTATCTGTTTTGTAGAACCTGAAGTTTATTGAGGTGGGCTTTGGCAGCTACGCCCCATATTTGGCAGGCATATGTTAAGGCAGGTCTTAATATCTGCTTGTAGATGAGCAGTTTGTTCCTGAGTGCTAACGGAGACTTCCTGTTATATAGGGGATAGAGCATGGCCATACGTCTGGAGATCTTATTGGCGACCGATGTGATGTGGGCTCTCCAGGTGAGCCGCATGTCTAGTTGTACCCCTAGGTATTGGGCTTCTAAACTCCAGGGCACTGGTGTTCCTGCCGGGCGCAAATCTGGGACATCTTGTAGCTGGCGACGACTGAAGGTTACAGCCTGCGGTTTGTTGGCATTTATTTGTAGCCTCCAAGTGAGGAACCAGACAGTTAGCATGTCAGCATATCGTTGAACACGAAGTACAGCTGTCAGGTGCTTGGTGGATGCCGTGGAGATTGCAGTATCGTCCGCAAATAAATATAATTTGCAGCTATTTATGGTAGGTATAGTATTCATGTAGGTTAGAAATAACAGCGGGCCAAGGACGCTGCCCTGTGGAACCCCTGCATGGATGGAGTGTATTTGGGAGATGATATCGTCTCTAGCAACGACGAAAGTGCGATTTCCTAGGTAATTATTCATTAGATGGATCAGGTATGGGGGAAAGGTATATTGAACTAGGCGGAAAAGAAGACCTTCATGCCAGACTGAATCAAATGCTTTAGAGATGTCGAGAAATAGGGATACAACGTAATGCCTATTGTTGAAGCCCCAGATTGCATCATCGACAAAGCGTAGGAGTTGATGGGAGGTGGAGTGTTGTCGGCGAAAGCCGAATTGTTCTGGCCTGAGGATGTTTAGGTTGTCCATGATTTGCTGTAGCCGACGTTGAAGCACCTTCTCAAATAGCTAGCTAATGGCAGGAAGGAGACTGATTGGGCGGTGATTTGAGATGTTTTTTGCATCTTTCCCTGGTTTTGGGAAAGTTATTATGCGGGCATGCTTCCATGTAACAGGATAGTGAGAGAGGAGAAGCAGACTGTTTAAGAGGTGGACGATTAATTCAACCCATTTGCTCGGAAGGGCTTTGAAGGCGGCATAGGGTATTTGGTCGCAGCCAGCAGCTTTGTAAGGCCGAACGGATGCAATAATTTGTCCAACTTCCTGAGGTGTTGTAAGCGGTATGTCATTCGCTTCATAAGGAGTGTGAAGAAAGCGGTTTACAACCTCTTCTATTTCTTCTACTTGCTCAGCATCTGGGGATTAAGCTGGGTGAAAAGTGGAAGCCAGGTGTTCGGCCAGTAATTCCACCTTTTCTCTAGATGATTGGGCTATTCTTCTCCCATCAGTTAGCGGCGGATCGGAAGCGGGTATGCGCAGTAAGGCCTTTGACATCCTCCAGAGAGAGACATCTGCAGGATCAAGGGTGCTGTGACGTCTTTCCCATTCATCATTGCTGAAGTCGGAGATTTCCATCTTTACCAGAGCTTGGAGCCTATTCCACTCATGTTTATCCTGCGGGTGGCGTGTGTGTTGGTATCTACGCCTGGCTCTATTTTTAGCTGATATTAGCTGACGTATTGTTAATGGAAGGGGTTTCTGGGGATTGTATGGGGCTCGACGAACTGGTGTTGCCTCCCGCATGGCTGCTGCCATGGTGTTGGTAATGGTATTGGCAAGCGCATCGCCCAGCTCTGGTGTGTGGCATGGTTCTATTAAGGCTGGCTTGCTAGCCATAATGTTGTTGAATTTACTCCAATTGGTACACTTGGGATGAATTGATGGAGTGAGGGGCTTAGGCTTTACTTTAGCTTGGAAGAAAAGTAGTAGAGGATAGTGGTCTGAAGAGAGTTCGGGGAGTGAGAATATTTTTGGATGACAGCGGACATTGTGCAATAGGGCTATGTCTAACCAGTCAGGAGGATGCCGCTCTCCATGAGTGATAGTGGGAGATGAAGAAGCAAGCACTGCCAAGTTTTTCCGCTCTAAATAGCGTTCTAGTAGGCGGCCACGTTGGTTTGTTATGGTGGAGTTCCATAAAGTATTCTTTGCATTAAAGTCTCCTAATGCTAAAGTTGATGGTCCGGTGAAAATCAAGTCCAAGTCACGATAGGAAATGGCTCTTCCTGGAGGGATGTACACAGAAAAGACGTTTAGTGGGCCCTTATCTGTTTCGACTTGGACTCCTGTCCCTTCCAAGCCATCAGTGGCTGGCAAATGTAGACGGTGGTGTAGGATGTCACGTCGAACATAAACTGCTGTGCCTCCATGGCCATGAGCTCTGTCAGCACGATGACATAGCATTCCAGGGATGGTAGCCTTGATATTGGAAGAGAAGTGGGTTTCCTGGACCAGAAATATGTCCACCTTGTTAACAGCAATAAAATTGGCTGCTTCACGTAATTTATTTCTGAGTCCATTGGCGTTCCATGAACAAATGCGCAGGTCTAGAAGGTGGCGAATGATGTTATTCGTGTCTGCCATGGTTTGCTAGGAATACAAAGGTGGTGTGGACCAAAATGGTTTCTGCTGGAATAGATGGGGGCCGAATAGCCATGGCGTCCGCCAGAGCTGCAGCAAAATCAGCCTGTAAATGTAGAGGTATACGCGCCATTAGGTTCAGAAATTTCTCATCGGGGAGAGATGGCTTAGGGTGCCGTGGTAAAGTTTGGCTAGTGGTAGGGCGAGTCAATAGCCGTTGTTGCATAGGCGGTCTAGATTCGCCGTTTGTTGCTATTGGGCACGCTGGCCTGTTGTTTGGTGCAGGTACAGATGGAGCCTTTTCAGGTATTGGCCTGTTTGTATGTGGGCGTTGGGATGGTGTTTTCAACTTAGGTGGAGCTGCTAACATTTGTGATTGCTGAGGAGCTTGTGCCTCAGATTCAGGAGTTTGTTGGAGCGGACATTGCTGTTGTGTTGTAGAAGCACTAAGGGCAGCAGCGTAGTTTTTATATTGTGGCCTTGTAACTGGAGGGAGTCCAGGGTAGCGAGTACCCTTAAATGCTTCCCTAGGGATACCTTGCGGATTTGGAACTTTTTGAGCAGCGTCGAAACGTGTGCGTTGTCCATTTTTGTTCAACTCCATTTCAATTCTGGCTTCTTGCCAGACAGAATATTTTGCATAGCGGCAGGAGTGCTGTCCTCCACAGTTGCAGCAAGTTGGTGTAGATCCAGTAACACCTAATATTTTACAGTCTGGTCGCTTGTGCCCAGATTCACCACAATATGAACAGACTGGATCCAGTCGGCAGCCTGCCGCACTATGTGTGAACTGTTGGCAGTTTGTGCATTGTAGTGGACGTGCTGGTGGTCTGTAAGGTTCAACCCTTATTATGGCATCGAACATTTGGGTTTCCTTGTAGATATCCATGGACCTGGGCTCCTTCCGCAGAGCTACTCTAAAGTGTGGCAGCTTTTGTTGATTCGTTGAGCGATTTGAACGAAGTTGTCCAACGCGCTCTACTGGATATTTAAGGTTTAGAAGGAGCTCCTGTACGTCAGTTTCGGTTACGTACATGGGTACATCTTTCAAGGTGACATACATTAATTTCTCGTCTGGTAGCAAGGTGGTGAGAAATTGCACCTTCCGTTCTGTCAAAAAATTTCTTATTAACCTGTGGTCATCAGGTGTGGCAGGTAAGAAAGCGATGGAGCCACCCATGGTTTTAATTGTAAATTTAGTTTCTGGGTGACCTTCATGTAGAGCTTTAGTAAGGTCGCGGGCTTGTGCCGGATCTCGTAGAAAGATGGGTGTGGTTTTGCCTGATTTATTTACTCCTTGAGCATTTGTATTTGATGGGATTTGGTTGATGGTAGGAGATGCAGATTCAGCTATTTGATCCTGTTCCATGCTCTCAGCAGATGGAGGAGGGGTGGAGCATTTGCGTCGCTTTTGATTTCACTCTGGGAGTGATGGAAACTCATTATCCATGATATTTTCTCCAAGAGCAGCAAAACTGTTTGAAGTCTTGGGTGGCGGTGGTGTATTTGAGTTGCTTTTCAAATCTTTGGCAGCTCTTTTCGGTGCAGGGGTTTGCCAGGAGTCCAGTTGATGTCTATCATTTTCCATCAAGTAGGTGGCAATTTTGTCAATCCTTAGACGGTGATAGGAGTAGATCTTAAAGGCAGCAGAGGTAAGGCAGATCTCCTCTGATGTAGGGACGGAGAACATTTGTGCATCTGCCTGATTTAAATACTTTGTCCTTGCTTGCCTTTCCATTTGTAATATCCGTATATCACCTCGATTCCACGGATAGGTAGGCTGTTCTATCAAAGCTTTTCCTAAGAAGCTTGCTATGTCGCCCCCTAGCAAATAGTAGTCATTTGGATCGTATTCCAATGAGGTGGCTGGGGCTGCATGAGCCTCCACTAGTAGAGGTGTGGGGCTGGTTGTACACACAGCGTTGGGTTTAGTCGTAGAAGGCTGACTAATAGTGGCAGGGTGTGCCTTAATGTTAGCTGTGGTTGGTGCTTTGGTGTTGGACATGATTGACCAATAGAGAAGGGTAATGCAATGACCAATCAGATGTGTAGATGAATATGTGATCAAAAAGGGGCACGAAAACCCCTTTATGTATAACCGCAGGCAAGCTGCGTGCAAGAGAAAGGGATGCCTCGGGGAACTTAATCTAAAAGATAGAGGAAAAGATAGAAAAAAGAAAAAGAACAAGTGTAGGGTGCAATAGCTCGAGTATCAGAGGGCCTACCGGTAAGGGCGCCTAAAAGCCAGTCACTTGGACTGTTGGCTGCAGCCTTGATACTCTGGCCAGTCACTTTGTTGTATCACTAGCTGTCTCTGCAGCTGCTTCTACAGCTCGCCGACACGATGCTGCAGCTAGCTGGTGGCGTGGTTCTTCTTTGAAGATCTGGTAGACAAGGAACGCTTATAGACAAGGACCAAGCCCTGAAAAGGGCTGCTTTGGCCTTGCTACGATGCTCCCTTGTAGGTGCTTTTCTCTCCTCTGTCACGAAGAGAAGGCGATGCTTACTCCTCGAAGTCTCGAAGAGAAGTGATATACAAACCAAGGATTGAATTTACGGAACTTATAAAAGCCTTAGGATACTTTTGTTCCAAAATACAGTACTTCTTTCCGGTCTATATTGATCTTGATATACAATATAGCCACAATTTACTAGGGCTTGCATTTAGGACATTGTCTAAACCAAAACAAGGCATATCTGTTTTCTATTTACTGTAAAATACTTTTAGTAGCTAACACACATAGACAATACATAGCAATTACAGCTTGCGCGTCATCTATAGGATCCTACATTAACTTAGCGTTGCGAGGGACTTCCAGTGTGTGTCGCTGTAGTCGCAGTTACTCAGTATACACGCGGGACATTACAACTGAAGGTTTGTCATGGTTTTCTTCCTGGTACACTTTTTTCTGCTGCTAAATATGATATTCATAAAACACAGAGCAAAAATTGCGTTGTACATAAGAACTAAATGACAAGGTTACACTCCACAATTTCGGGACCACCACAATCTAAAAAAACAAGAACCGTTTTTCCGCATTACTCAAAACTGAAAATTCGGGTAAATACCAAAGTGATATATGTTCAGTATCTTCAACGATGACACAGGAAGATATTCCAGAAAACCTCGCAATAACTCAATAACTCTGAAATAGAATAGTGTACAAAATTTTTAATTTCTAAAAGCAGATCCTATGATTTCGATTAATATGTTATAGTTTAAATTTTTTTTTATATCTTTCCCAGATATTTCAATTTGTAGAGATGAACTATTCCGCGTTGCTTGGCCAACTAGGAAACGGGAAGAGATAAAATCTTACAACACATTTAATCAAGATCTGCTAAAAAACGTAATTTACATGCGATAAATTATATTTTTTTCGGTGAACAATTTCAGATTTACTCTTTTTATATTTCCTAAATTACCAAACGGTACACTTCACTAAACTAATAACTCATTATTACTTTCTATCTTACGTACCTACTTCGGTATAGACAGGATGCAATACGCTTCAATTTTTCAAAACCGAGGCTTCAATAAAGTGCACTTTTTGAGGTTCTTTCAGTTAAAACCAAATAATAGAGTGAATCCCATCGGCGTAACTAAGCAGCGGTGATTCGTATTGGCTTTGGACACAGATTAGTTTTCCACAATCTACTCATTAGGGGAGTGTAGTGTATTGTGTTGGAAGGACCTTTGTGGGGGAAAGAAGTTCACCACCTGAGAGAAATAAATGTGTCATTTTGTCATGATGTGGCAATGGATGTAGTTTGGATTTAGGTTTTATAACAGGTGTCCAGAACGGACCAGGGAACCGTAGGTTCAGATGGGAATCATAAAACTCATACTTGGTAGTGGAGTTTATGGAGCTTTAGGTAATTAAACAATGAATTTTAAAATGATTTAAATTCCAATTGCATTAAATCAAAGATGCAAGAAACAGCAACGTTAACTTGCGCTCATATTGAGCAGAGACCACACATCTCACACAGACAATGCTCTTAGCTACAGAAATACATGTTTACTTCTTGATGATGGGCGGGCTAATAGAGTGAATAATTCACAAGTCGCCAGTGGCTGATGCCACACCTGCCGTAAAGTACAACGCGACTTGAAGACGGGACATCTACTGCTCCACCAGAAACAAAGCCCTCGTTGATTTAAATTTACATAAGCTATGTTGCTAGATTTATAGGGGAAATCAATTTTTAATGTATTCTCTGAGTTAAAATAGAACATATCAGAATGTTTTTCATAGAATGACATTTCACATAATTTGCATATGAACAAAAACAGAACAAAAAA
>CM060955.1:55333846-55353846 GCA_030765055.1 Mantis religiosa | reverse complement strand
GTCGTCTTCCTTGGCTTGTCTTAAAAGTTTCCAAGTATGATCCACGGCACTTTTCCAGTTATCCTGGGTCACTTGTTTAACACCATTTTGCACTAATAGCTGAACATCAGAAATGCGGAATGTTGTGTTATGTTCTGCAACATAACCTTTCACTTGTGCCCAAATCAGTTCGATGGCATTGAAATGACAGTGATAGGGAGGGAGCCTGATTACAATGTGACCGTGAGCAGCAGCAATACTGTCTATTTCATGAGTGCAGAAACGTGGCTTGTAAAGTTTTACAATTTGCAGGAGTTCTGCTTTCGTCATTTCTGCGGACGCTCCAGGTATGTTTTTGTTCTCCAACCACTGTAAAATGACGCTTTTCCTGTCGCACATTGTCGGTGCTTTGTTTAATTGAACTGAATGGTATGGCGCATTGTCCATAACAATAATTGAATTGGCACTGATCTTTGGCAGAAGAGATTCTTGGAACCAGTTCTTGAATGTATCTCCATTCATTTCTTCGTGATAATCACGCGTGCTCTTTGATCTGAATAAGAGCATTGCTCCTGGAATAAAACCACGTACACCACCAGCATGGAGCAAAATCAATCTGCTTCCTTTTCCAACTCTTTCATTGTGCCTGCAATATTGTCATCTGTCCATGCCTTTGTCTTAGTGTGCCCTGCATTTACCCACGTTTCATCAAGCCATACCACCTTTTCGGGATTGCTTTTTAGAATTTCCCGCAAAAATCTGCCTCTCTATGCAACTATGTCACTTCTTTCCATTACAGCTTTCCTCCCAGAAAAAGTTTTAAACTGAAAACCTAGTTCTTTCAGTACTTTACTTAGGCTGGTTTTTCCGCCATCGAATAAGCAACTTCGCACGAGTGGGAAATTCCTTTCTCATATAATATTGATATACATGTCGCCTTATAGCATCCTTTTGAAAAGCATCAAGTGAAGATTTAAGGCTGCCTCGTTGCCTTTGCTTTCCCGGTGTACGCAGAACTGCAGACGGCGAACTTAAATCGGCGGGGCACTTTTCCTTGGTCACATTCTTCACGGTGGTTTTTCCCACCTTCAAGGCATCACAAACTCTGTCCAGCACCTTGGTAACAGGTAGTAGAGGTCCACCATTGTCCCGCTCCTTCTCGAAGTACTCACGTAGCCTGAATATAAATTCACGGCTTTGGCTCTTATAAGAGCCGATTCTTTTCTTGGATTCTGACGAACCAGTAGCCATATTACTATAATAGCAATAATAATAAGACTTACAGACGCTAGAAAACGGAATTCACGCACACACAAAAACTTAAACAAACCACCAGCGCGGATTCCAAAAGCAACTAAAAGACACGTGGTCCACACAAAATTGCAGCGGCAACACGGTACTGGATTTGCAAGCCACGCCCAGCAGCGACAACGCTGATTGGCGCTAGCAGACAGTTTTAGCTTCCTGACCACGACACCGGATGTACAGACTCCCAGTATCACCAACAGAAGCAGTTGGTGTGCGTGAAAGGTGTGATCGAAATATTTGAATGGAGTGATGTTGTAAAGAATATCTTGCATGATAATGACATTACAAGTTGTATTTCAATGTTTTGAAGCTAATAGATTCGTATACTCTCATTATAAAGATAATTCTGACGATATGTTTTCAATTACTCATTATTATATGTTGGTACTAGTAACCTTCCCCCTCCACCTCCTGCAGCCACTAAATGTCATAGCCGGAGATACAGCGGCCGGACAGTAGTCACAGTTATTCACGAAACACGCGGGACATTACAACTGAATGTTTGTCCCGGTTTTCTTGCTGGTGTATTTTTTTCTTGTGTTAAATATTATATTGATAGTACATGGAGGAGAAATTGCGTTGTACATAAAAGCTAAATGTCAAGATTGCACTCGACAATTTCCAGACCACCACAATTTAAAAAAAAAATACCGTTTTTCCTCATTACTCAAAACTGAAAAGTCGGGTAAATGACGGTGACACAGGAATTTTTTCCAGAATATCTCCCAATAACTCAATAACTCTGAAATAGAAAATTGTTCAAAATTTTGAATTTGTAAAAGCAGATACAATGATTTCGATTAATATGTTATAGTTTAAATTATTTTTATTTCAAACACATTAAATAGTTAAATTTGTAGGAATGAGCCTGTTCCGCGTTGCTTGGCACAACTAGGAAACGGCAAGAGAAAATCTTACAACACATTTAATCTAGATCTACCAATAAAGGTAATTTACATCCGATAAATAATATTTCGTTCGGTGAACTATTTCAGATTTACTCTTTTTATATTTTCTAAATTACCAAAAGTTACACTTCACTAAACTGATAAGTCATTATTACTTTCTATCTTACGTACATTCTTCGGTATAGATAGGTTGCAATACGCTTCAATTTTTAAAAACCGAGGCTTCAGTAAAGTGCACGTTTTGAGTTCTTTCAGTTAAAGCCAAGTAATAGAGTGAAGCCTATCGGCGTAAATAAGCAGCGGTTTTTCTATTGGCTTTAGACTCAGATTAGTTTTCCACAATCTGCTCATTAGGGGAGTGTAGTGTATTGTGTTGGAACGATCTTTTTGGGGGAAAGAAGTTAACCACCTGAGAGAAATAAATGTGTCATTTTGTCATGATGTGGCAATGGATGTAGTTTGGATTTAGGTTTTATAACAGATGTCCAGAACGGACCAGGGAACCGTAAGTTCAGATGGGAATCATAAAACTCATACTTGGCAGGAGAGGTTGGGATCTTTAGGTAATTAAGCAATGCATTTAAAAATGTTTTAAATTCCAATTGCATTAAATCAAAGATACCAGAAACAGCAACGTTAACTTGCGCTCATAATGAGCAGAGACCACACATCTCACACAGACAATGCTCTTAGCTACAAAAATACATGTTTACTTCTCGATGGCTGGCGGGCTAATAGAGTGAATAATTCACAAGTCGCCTGTGACTGATGCCACACGTGTCGTAAGGTACAACGCGACTTAAAATGCGACATCTCCTACTGGTCCACTAGAAACAACGCCCTCGTTGATTAAAAGTTGCATAAGCTATGTTGCTAGATTTATAAGGGAAATAAATGTTTAATGTATTCTCTGAGTTAAAATAGAACAGATCAGAATGTTTTTCTTAAAAAGCCATTTCACATGATTTTCATTTGAACAAAAACAGAACAAAAAGTATGTGAGAAATAAAGGAGTCCCAAGTGTCATATAACTTGCTTCTACACTGTTTTAGTGCAGCCGCAAGTAAAATAATAAAGTAACAATAAGAAACACTGTCACTTCAGACACCTGCACCGATGAATGAGTTTGATGAACCTCTGCCCCCTTTGTTGCGATGCACTAACTCACTGTTAAAATGTTTGAAGGTGCTTATACTGTTGAGAATTTGCCAACAGGAGCAGCTAGCCCTGCAATGGCGAGGGGGATGCACTTCCTACAGACGACGGGGAAAGTAAGTAGTGAATGTGGTAAGAGTCCTTATTCGGCCGACTCTTTCAGCTGGCGACCTATGCCAGGCCGGACGGGGCTGTGCTCGCAGTCAATTGTGCTCGAACTATCACACCTTGGGGCTCTCGAGAGAATTTATTTCACAAATCTGCAACAGGTTATACCAGCGTATGAGATACAATAAAGCAAGTTTACAATCATATATAGAGTGTAGATGAACTACATACATTTCAAAAGCAGTGAATCATTATTCAAGCATTACATGATAAAGCTTTCTGAATAAATGAAATTTAAGTTGCAATAAACAACATAGGTATGCCCACATACTAACGATACAAAACATTATGCGGGTCATCCCAAAACAAAACTAGTTACGGCTACCCTTGAGGCTGCACTGTAGTACTTACATGAGCTTGAGCCATGTGTCGTCTATTTGGAATGTAAAACCGTGCTTGGCCTACTTCAGGATTGACACTTAAAACATAAACTGATTGTGGGTTTAATGGGACTAAAGCTTGCACATAGAGAGGTTTTATACCTTTAAACAAACGTTTAATGTGTTCAGCTTATAACATACATAGGTTAATTTGGTCAAAGAGTGACTATACATTATTCACATAAGCAATTATAGATATTTGGAGCTATTTTGCACAAGCATGTTTAAGCAACTATTTAAGCAACAATTAAGGAAAAAACTACAATTGCATTTCATAATTATACCAATTAGGTATATTATTATTGTTATTACTGTAATTTAAATTCCGCCAACGTAATCTAAGTCATATCTAACGATGAATGAAATGGGCGATGCTCAAATAAGTCCGGGACCAATAGAGGTTAGAGTTGCCCGACATTGGTCTTTCAGTATAAGGAAAAACCTTGGAAAAGTGTTAACCGGGTAACTCGCCCTAACCGAGATTGGAACTCGGCACCTCTTGAACGCCATGCAGTCACGCTACCATCTACGCTACCGAAAGGGCGCCCGTTGTGTTTAGCTACCATTTCACAATCCCTAAAGAAACTGAAATGCTTACTCTAAAGCAACATTACTAAACTATGACGATTCAGTCACAGGCCTAACTACAGGTGGTTGCATTACTGTAGCTATAACTTAACCTGGGGTAGACACAGGCTAATATTACTATTACTACTAAAATTAGACGCCTGTTCAACTCATTCTACCTCGGGTTCAATTGGTAAATTAGATATCTGTTTGCTACGGCGGTTAGACAAGATGAATCTCGTGCTCACTATTTTAAGAAAAAAAATGCGTTAGAAACCAAGAATTGGTTTAAATATTAAAGACGGTGTACACACTAACAGAAAATAAACACAAAATGAGGGCACCTGGCTCTTTTTAAGGCCCTTCTGCAAGATATGCATAAATACTAAGTGCTTGTAAAGATACAAAAGGTGAACAAACGTGAAGCCAGAACTAATTAGTAATTTCTTTCCTAACAGG
The DNA here is from genome assembly GCA_030765055.1 of Mantis religiosa. NCBI lineage: Eukaryota > Metazoa > Arthropoda > Insecta > Mantodea > Mantidae > Mantis > Mantis religiosa. The sequence goes on along the minus strand of CM060955.1, from coordinate 55,348,922 downwards.
GGAGAAAGTAAGTCCTACTCATTAAAATCGAGCATAGGTATCAGAAAGAAAAATCAGAGCATTAGTGAAAACAAAACGTGCTCACAAAGTATTTCTTTCATGCAAATAAATATTAGCTTATATACGTGAAAACACGTGGCGACTAATCTTCACAATATCTTACTTAATAGAATAACACAATATAATAACACAGTAACTCTAAATTTTTACATAAAATCCTCATTGCTAACCCTTAATTGCTATTCATTTTTTCTTTAAAATACTTATTTAGCTATAGCTAGCACATATTGGGAGATACAACGCCAATGGCTATAACACGTGAACATCAAGAGAATCTATAATGTACCACAACCAAGTAAAAATCTCATATAAAAAGTGTACTTAACTGGTTACTTATAGTTTGTGAGATAATTAAAGTGAATTGCACAGAGGAACTCATTGTGCATTGCCGTTGGAAACTGAAACGTATTAAGCGTGAGAGTTTATTGTTCTATGTGGTGTAAATCCGTGATGGTTGGTTTAGAATAATCATACGGTCAACGGATTACTAGGATTCAAAATATCTATCAGTTGCTTTCTTTAAATTATAAAAGTATCAATTAACCCATTGGTGTGTTTGATGTATGTTACTGTAAGTGAAGTAACGACGTCATAGAAATAAGTACTAATAATGTATTAAGAACACTAAGGGATGTAAATATGAACTGTCTGATACTACATAATTACAAAGACCCTGTATTGTTGTTAATGTTAACAATGGTTACGTAAGTAAAGCACACCCTATGGAGCACGGAAAAATCATACATTAGAACAAATGTAAGATAATATACATTATCCCTTTGGTAATATCGGAGGTTTAATAAAATATTGCAGGTATGTTAATTAACAGAAATTTTACAAAACTCACGTGAATGTTCAGTATGCATGTGGAAATGTTTTCAATAATGGTAAAAGCAGGATTTCTGATGCTAAGAAAGCCAACTACTCATAAATTTGTACTGCTCTTTTGTATCCACAAAATGTTCATTTGTTTCATTTCTATCAGAATTAAATACGACATATTTATAGCTTGCTTTTGTTATTGAATAACTAAAAAATATGAACACAAACCAAAATTCTAATCAGATATATAATTCAAGACAGACAGCATTTTGGCAGGCTGGGGAAAACTCCGAAGGGGATCAAGTCGTGTACTTGCTCTGATAACAGCTTAACCACGTAGTGACGGGATGTGGATGTTGCAGGATATCGGGTGAAAATTATGTAGGTGGGAAGAAGGGAGGTAGCATGTTGCTCCTCGACGAGCAAAGAATCGGTTGCTACGACCATCGCGCACTACTGGTGGATAAGATAAGCAACTAGGAACAGCATAAGTAGAATTTAAGTATTCAGGCAAGAATTTTGGGTGATTGAAACTTTTGTTTAGGCAGGAATGGGGGTTTTATGGTTACCGGTAGTGCGGCAAGCCATACTGAGTAGCCGGTATCGCTTTAAGCGACGATCACATGGTACATAGTCCCCAAGGAATCTGACTATGGCGCACTGGTGTTGAGGTAAACCCTTGTAAAATTTGGAGGCCCGGCGCCTAATTCCATCCTCCACATAACGGAGGGATGAGGCCTCGTGAAGTAATCTCCCAGGGAACCTTCTACAACCTTCGCGCAACCTCTGCTCGCGTAAGCGGACACGAACCTCTCGGCATAAACGCCAATGAAGCTCCCGATTATGTGGCGTGCGGTGTCTCTGGTAGAGCCGCCTTGCCACCCATGAGCAGTGGATGAGAAGTAGGATGTCCAGATGAAGATCATCAAGATGCAGAGGTGCTAGGGTAAGAACAGTGAGGTTGGGGCAGTTCGCTTCACGACAGAGGTGAAGGATGAGACAGCGGCCTCGAGGGGGAGTATGTCTGTCATGTTGGGGTTGGGGGGAATGGAGTCATTCAGGCATACTTTGACGCAATCCCAGTGCACGTCCTAGTGTTGAACCGGGACGTCATGATTGGCGAAGTAAGTGAAAGATGAAATGGAGCTCGCTTGATAATTGCGAAGTCAATATGAGTCGGGCGACCCTTACTTAGGGGGTAATGAGTGAGTTGCCATGGGCCCTCAACTCGAAGGTGAGGGTCCCCACCCACCTTGCGGATAATGTCACTGCCTCTCCTATCCGCTTGAGGACCACAATGCTAAAGCTGATGTTTAGCATTGAAGTCCCCAGGCAAAATGATATTTGGATGTAAGGAAAGAATAGATAGGAAGTCGTTGACTACGACCTGTGTACGGGGTGGGTGGTAGACAAAGACTACCAGGACTTCGGAACCACCAAGATTCCCACAGGCTGCCATGGCTTCAAGGGACTGGAGTGATGGAAGCTGGACAACAGTAAGGACCACAGTTTTCCTCAGCGTGCCACCTCCTCGGCGTCCTACACGATCTTTTCGCAGACAGTGGAACCCCGAGAGATGGAAGGGTATATTGGGGCGGAGATGTGTTTCCATTACCAAGCTGAGGTCCAAACCCTTGGGATCTTGCAAAATGTAGGAGCTCATCCCGTTGATCCGCCAATCCCACCGCGTTGCAGAACGTGAACCTGAACGAGGTTCTTGACCTAGTTCGTACCGCCATTCTGAACCGGCTGGATGAAAAAAGTCAGAAGAGCGAGCCCCTCCATGGCTGTCATAATGCGGGCTGCGGGCAGCGGGATCGGGTGATGAGGTGAACCGTACCGACAATTCACAGAGACGTTCACCGTGAGTCTGTAACAACTGGTGCAGCCACGTAAGCAGCTCCGACTATGATGAGGTGGAGGGTGTTGCAAGGGAAGTTGGGTCGCGGTGCGGTCCTTGGGCTTAGAAGGTTAGGAGCGCCGGGGGGGCTGGCCTACCGTTGGCCCTCTCGTTCCTTAGATAGCGATAAGGCTTGGGATCACCAGACCCGCTCTCAGCCTCGGAGTCCGAAACTGCACTTCTGGCAGCCCTACGTTTCTCTTCCCTTCGGGAAGTGGTACTTGGTGGTGCTGAATCTCTGCGAGGTTGTGTGACATTAGATTTTTGTGTTTTAACCCGCGAAGAAGGGCTAAGGGCTGTTTGCGCGCCACCTCAGCAAAGGATGGTGCACGGCTGGAGTTGGGCGCTTGATGCCCCGGTGCTATTGATGAGGTTGTCCTCTCCACTTGGCGCTCAGAACGGGTGTTCTGTGTCATTGGCTCTGGAGCTGGTCTCCTAGAGGCATTAACGGCCTTCCTGGAAGGGCAGGCTCCATAGTACCATATGTGCCCTCCTTTGCAGTTGGCGCAGGTCGTAACTTCCGTGATGGCACGGAAGGGTTGAATTTTTGGAACTTATATACGTTTTAGGAAACATTTGATCGAAAATGCAGTACTTTCTGTAGTTCTATATTGATTTTGATATACAGTATAGTCGCAATTTACTATCCTTCGTATTTAAGACGTGGTCTGAACCAAAACAGAGCATCGTTGTTCTCATATTTGGTAACATTGACACAAATTGACACAAGCATAGCAATTACAACTTGCGCGTCATTCATAACATCCTATGTGCACTTCAGGTTGCAAGAGTCCTCTAGTGTGTGTCGCTAAAGTCACAGTCACTCAGCAAACATGCGGGACATTTCATGTGCAGGTTTGCTACCGGCTTTCCTACTGGCGTATTTTTATAGTGTTAAATATTATATTCATAGTACATAGAGGAGAAATTGCGTTGTACATAATAACTGAATGTGAAGATTACAATCGAATACTTCGGGATCACCTCTAACTTAAAAGAAAGAAACGTATTTTTCTGCAACACTCAAAACTGAAAAGTCGGGTAAATAACAAAATAACACATATGTTCCGCATGTTTAAAGATGACACAGGAAGAATTTCCTGAATAACTCTCAATAACTTAATAACTCTGAAATAGCCACTTTTTCAATGATTTTGAATTTCTAAAAATACAGATCCTATGATTTTGGTTAATATATTATAGTTTAAATTATTTTTATTTCAAACTAATTAAATGGTTCTCTTTGTAGGAATGACCGTATTCCGCGTTGCTTGACAAAACTAGGAAACGGCAAGAGATAAAATCTTACTACACATATAACCTAGATCTGTTATACAACGTAATTTACGTGCGATAAGTTTTATTTTGACATTGAACAATTTCAGGTTTACTCTTTTTCTCTTTCCTAAGTTAATAAAAGTTACACTTCACTAAAATGATAGGTCATTACTACCCTTGTCTTTCATACACACTTCGGTATAGAAAGTATACATTACCCTATAATTTTTCGATACCAAGGTCTCAGTGCAATGCACGTTCTGAGGACATAGGCGTAAGGTAAGCACGGCTTATTCGTATTGGCTTTAGACTCAGATTAGTTTCCACAGCCTGCTCATTAGGGGAGGGTAGTATATTTTGTTGGACTGACCTTTGTTGGGCAAGAAGTTAACCACGTGAAAGAGTTATGTGTGTCATTTTGTCATGATCTGGCCATTGATGGAATTTGGATTTAGGTTATATATCAGGTGGCCAGAACGTTCCAGGGACACGTAGCTGCAGATGGGGTTCATAAAACACATGCTAGGTAGGACAGGTTGGGAATTTTAGTTAACTGAACGAAATATTTAAAAACGGTTTAAATTCTAAATACATTAAATCAAAGATAAAACAAACAGCAACGTTAACTTGCCCTTATAATGGGCAGAGACCAGCCATTCCCCTCTCACACACACAAACACAGTCACACACTCACACAATGCTCTTAGCTACAAGAACACATGTTTACTCCTCGATGGCTGGCGTGCTAATAGAGTGAATAATTCACAAGTCGCCAGTGGCTAATGCCACACTTGTCGTCACGTACAACGCTACTTAAAGACACGACATCTCCTGCTGGTCCACCAGAAACAACGCCCTCGTTGATTAATAGTTACATAAGTTATGTTGCTAGTGTTCCATGGCGAATAAATGTTTCATGTCTTCTCTGAGCTATAAAAGAAAATATTTGTAAGTTTTTAGTAAAAAGCAATTTCACTTCCTTTGTATATTAACAAAACCAAAACAAAAAATATGTGAGAAATAATGGAGTCCCCAGCTTCATTTAAGTTGCTTCTACACTGTTAAAGCGCAGCCGCAAGTCAAATAAAATATAATAATAAAGAACACTGTCACATCAAACAACTGCACCGATGAATGGATGTGATGACACTCTGTCCAATATGCTGCAATGCAATAGCTCACTGTTAAAATGTTTAAAGTTGCTTATACTGTTGAGGATTTGCCAAGAGGACCAGCTAGCCTTGCTCTGGCGAGAGAGAACCACTTCCTACACCCGATGGGGAAAGTGAGTAGTGGATGTGGCCAGAGCGCTTATTAGGCCGACACTTTCTGCTGGCGACCTATGCCTGGCCGAAGGGGTTGTGCTTGTAGTCAATTGTGCTCGAACTGTCAAACCTTGGAGAATGAAATGTGTAGTGTTTAACGGCCGCTTTTACTACATACGGCACCGCAGGGGATGGCATTGATGATACATGAGACGAAAATGGGACACCGGAGGAATGAGATGGCGGGGGAAACCGAAGATCCCGGAGAAAATCCGGTTCAGTGCTGTGTTGTCCACGACAAATCTCACTTTCAAGTCGCCTGGGATCGAACCCGGGCCGCCTTGGTGAGAGCCAAGTGGTCTAACCACTGAGCCACGCCGCAGCCTATCACATCTTGGGACTCTCGAGGAGATTTATTTCACAAATCTGCACCAGGTTATACCAGAGTATAGGATACAATAACGCAACTTATAGATTGTAGATGAACAACATGTACAAATTGCAAAAATATTGAATCACTATTTAAGCATTATATGATAAAACTTTTGAATAAATGAAATTTAAATTGCAATGAACAACATAAGTATGTCCACACACTAGCGGTACAAAAACTAATGTGTGTGACCCCAAAATAAAACTAGTTATGGGTACCCTAGGAGCAGCACTGTAGTACTTACATGGGCTTAAGCCATGTGCTGTCTATTTTGTATGTAAAACCGTGCTTGGTCTACTTAACGTATGACACTTAAAACATCAACTGATTGTGGATTTAGTGGGACTAAAACATGCTTATATCGAGGCTTTAAACAATTTAGTGTGTTCAGCTTGTAACATACAAGGGTTAATTTGGTTAAGGAGTGACAATACTTCATATATATATATATATATATATATATATATATATATATAATCAGTTATAGATACCGGGAACGATTATGCAGAAACGTCCTTTAAGCTACAATTTAAGTAACAATTAAGGAAAGAATTTCAATTGCATTTCATCATTATGCCCATTAGCTCTATTAATATTATTGCTATTACTGTAATTTACTTCCATCAACGATATCTAAGTCATATCTGACAATGAATGACATGGGTGATGCTCCAATGAGTCCGGGGCCAATAGAGGTTAGAGTTACCCGACATTGGTCTTTCAGTATAAGGAGAAACATTGGGAAAAAGACCAACCAGGTTACTCACCCTAACCGAGATTGGAACTCGGGACCTGTTGTACGCCAGGCATACACGCTACCATCTACGCTACTGAAGTGGGCCCATTATATGTAGCTACTATTTCATATCTAAGAAATTTAAATGCTTATTCTGAAGAAACATTACTAAAATATGACACAGGCCTAACTACATGTGGTTGAATTACTGTAGTTATAACTTGACCTGGGGTAGACACAAGCTGAATATTACTATTACTACTAAAATTACAGGCCTCTTCTACTGATTCTACCAAGGGTTCAATTGGTAAATTAGATTTCTCTTTATTACGGCTGTTAGACATGATGAACCACGTGCTCACTACTATACGAACAAATTACGTTATAAACCAAGAATTGAATTACTAGGAAACCACGAAATTCTAACATAGTAAATATTAAAGACTTTATACCCAATAGCAATAAATAAACACAAAATTCGGGCATCTGGCTCTTTCTAAGGCCCTTGAGTAAAATTCGCAGATATACTAAGAGGTTGTACAGACATAAAAAGTGAACAAACGTGAAGCCAGAACTAATTAGGAACTCCTTTCCTAACTATGGACGGAAGTAAGTTCAACCCATAAAAATCGTGCATAAGTAACATATAGAAAAATCCGAGCATTTGTGCAAACCAAAACATGCTAACAAGTTATTTCTTACGTTCAACAAAATATCAGCTTACATACGTGAAAATAGGTTACGACTCATCTTCAAACTATCTTACTTAATAGAATACATATTTTCACACAATAACTTTAGCCTTTTAGATAAACTACTCATTGCTAACCTATTCTTACTCTTTTCTCTTCTTTAAAATACTTATTTAGCTCTAGTTTCCATATCTTAAGAATTACAATGCCAATGGCCATAACTGGTGATCATCAAGGGAATCTAAAATGTATCAAGTTAAATAAAGGCTAATACCTCCACAAACAAGTAAAATTATCATATATAAAGTGTACTTAACTTGGCACTTGTAGGTTGAGAGCTAATTACAATGAATTGCACAGAGCAGCTCAGTGTGTAGTGCCGTTGAGAATTAAAACGATTAAGCGCGAGAGTTTATTGTTCCGTGATGGCTAGGTTAGAATAATCATACAGTCAACGGTTACTAAGATTCAAAATATATATCAGTTGTTTTCTATTATTTACAAAAGTTTCAAGTTACCCATTTCTGTGTTTGATGTAGGTTACTGTAAGTAGTAACAATGCCATACAAATAAGTACTAAAATGTATCAAGAATACTAAAGGAAGAGAATGTAAATAATCAGATACTACATAACTAAAAAGACCCTGTATTGTTATTGATGTTAACAGAGGTAAGGTGGGTAAAGTACATCCAAAAGAGCACCGAAATCTTACATGAGAACAAGTCTAAGATATACATTATCCACTTGGTTATTGCGGAGGTTTAATTAAATATTACAGATAGGTTAATTAACATAAAGTTTCCAAAACTCATGTGCATGTTCAGTATGCATGTGGAAATGTTTTCAATAAAGGTAAAAGCAGGAACTCCAATGCCACGAAAGCTAACAACTCATAAAATTTTACAGCTCTTTGGTACTCACAGAATGTTTAGTTGTCTCGTTATTATCAGAAATAAATACGACATATCTATAGCCTGTATTTGTTGCTCAATAACTAAAAATAAAGGAACAGGATCAGAATGAAACATATAAATCAAGGGTTGAATTTAAGGAACTTATATAAGTTCTAGGATACTTTTGTTCGATGAAACAGAACTTCTTGACTATCTATAATGGCTTTGATACACAATAATGCCGAAATTTACTATCTTACACATTTAAGACATTGTATAAACCAAAACAGAGCACCACTGTTCTCTTTTTATAGTAAAATATTTTTAATATCTAAGACACACTAACAAATACATAGCAATTACTGCTTGAACGTCATTTATAACATTCTACGTGTACTTAGCGTTGCAAGAGACTTCCAGTGTGTGTCCCTGTAGTCACAGTTACTCAGGAAACACGCGAGACATTTGAACTGAGGGTTTGTACCGGTTTTCCTTCTGGCGTATTTTTTTCTAGTGTTAAGTATTATAACTTTAGTACATTTAGGATAAATTGCGTTGTAAATAACAACTGAATGTCATGGTTGCACTCGAATATTTCAGGATCACCTCAATCTTGAAAGAACCGTTTTTTCTGCAATACTCAAAAGTGTAAGTTCAGGTAAATACTAAATTATATATATATATATATATATATATATATATATATATATATATGTTCAGCATCTTCAACAATAACACAGGAAGATTTTCGAGAATATATTGCAATAACTCAAGAACTCTGATGTAGAACATTTTTCAAAATTTTTAATTTGATAAAACAGATCCTATGATTTGAACTAATATATTATAGTTTAAAATATTTTTATTTCAAACTAATTAAATAGTTTAATTTGTAAGAAGAACCCTGAAGATGATCCTTGGCAGAACCAGGAGACGGCAAGAGACTGTAAAATCTTACCGCACATATTAACTAGATCTGTTATAAAGCGAAATTTACGTCCGATAAATTTTATTCTGACATTGAGCAATTTCAGATTTACTCTTTTTATACTTCCTAAATCACTAAAAGCCACAATTCACTAAAATGGTAAGTGATTATTACCTTTTGTCTTACGTACTTACTTCGGTATAGAAAGTATGCATTACAATTCAATTTTTCAATTCCGGGGTTTCAGTGCAATGCACGTTTTGAGGTTCTTTCTGTTGAAAGGAAATAATAGAGTGAAGCCCATAGGCCTAAGGTAGGCACTGGTGATACATATTGGGGGGTGACTCGGATAAGTCTTCCCAATCTGCTCAGTAGGGGAGTGTAGTGTATTGTGTTGAAACGACCTTTGTGGGGCAAGAGGTTAACCACCTGAGACAGTTAAATGTGTTATTTTGTCATGATCTGGCCATGGATGGAATTTGAGATTAGGTTTTATAACAGGCGGCCAGAACGGACCAGGGACACGGAGGTTTAGATAGGATTCATAAAACTCATGCTGGGTAGGAAAGGTTAGTATTTTTAAGTAATTAAACGAAAAGTTTAGAAATTGTTTAAATTCTAAGTTCATTAAATCAAAGATACAACAAACAGCAACGTTAACTTGCGCTCATAATGGGCAGAGACCACACATCTCACACAGAAAATGCTCTTAGCTACAAAAATACATGTCTACTCCCCGACGTCTGGCGGACTAATGAGTGAATAATTCACAAGCTGCCAGTGGCTGATACCACATGTGTCGTCACGTACAACGCGACTTAAAACATATCTGCTACTGGTACACGAGAAACAACGAGCTCGTTGATTAAAAGTTACATAGGTTATGTTGCTAGTTTAAATGGAAAATATATGATTAATTACTTCTGCATAAAATAAGATATTTGAAAGTTTTCGTAAAAGTAAAAACAAAACAAAAAACACATGTGAGAAAAATTGGAATCGCCAGTGTAATATAAGTTGCTTCTACGCTGCTAAAGTGCAACCGCAAGTAAAAAAAAAAAATAATAAAGGTCAGATAGAAACACAGTCCCTTCACTCAACTGCACCGTTGAATGAGTTTTATGAGCCTCTGTCCACTATGTTGCGATGCACTGTCACTGTTAAAATGTTTGAAGGTGCTTATACTGTTGAGAAGTTGCCAACAGGAGCAGCTAGCCTTTCTATGGCGAGGAGGAACCACTTCCTACTCCCGATGGGGAAAGTGTGTCGTCAAGGTGGTGTGAGCCCATATTCGGCCGACACTTTCAGCTGGCGACCAATGCCAGGCCATAGGAGCTTGTGCATCAGTCGATTGTGCTCGAGCTATTACACCTTTGGGCTCTCGAGAGAATTCATTTCACAAAACTGCAACAGGTTATACCAGAGTATGAGATACAACAATGCCAGTCTACAATCACATATAGAATTTTTTTGTGAATTTACGTCCTCCAAAGGTATGTCATATCGAACGATGAATGAAATGGGTGAAATGATGCTCAAATGAGCCCAGGGTCCTTAGAGCTTAGAGTTATGCGACATGCGTCTTCCAGGATAAGGGAAAACCCTTATTCAGGTAACTCACCAAGACCAAGATTCAAACTCGGGACTTCTTGAAAGTGAGGCAGACATGCTGCCACCACGCTACCGAGGCGGGACGTATACAGTGTAGCTGAACAACTAGAACAACATTTCTAAAGTAGCCAGTCACTATTTGAATGTTACATAAGAAGCCTTTTTGCTTAAGAGAAACTTAAGGTAGATTAAACATTTTTTTTTTTTTTTTTTCAATTTATGTCCAACGATAAGTCATAACGGATGATGAATGAAATGGGAGAAATGGTGCTCAAATTAGTCCGGGGTCCATGGAGCTTACAGTTACCCGACATAGGTCTATCAGGATAAAGGAAAACCCCGGAAAAAACTTATCCAGGTAACTCACCCTGACCGAGTTTCGAACTCGGGAGCAGGTATGTGCATATTCTAACGATAGAAAAATTATGTGTATGGGGCCCCAAAATAACACTCGTTATGGGAACTCTGGAAGCTGCACTGTAGAACATACATGGGCTTGAGCCATGTGCTCTCTATTTTGTATGTAAAACTGTGTTTTGTCTACTTAACGTATGGCACTTAAAACATCAACTGGTTACGGGTTTAATGGGAATAAATCTTGCTCATAGAGAGATTTTAACTCTTTTAAGAAATGTTTAATGTGTTCAGCTTATAGCATTCAAGTGTTAATGTGGTCAAGGAGTGGCAATACATCTTACATAATCAGTTACAGATATCCGGAACCATTGTGCAGAAGCACTTTTTAGGCTACAATTTATGTAAAAATTAAGGAAAGAATTTCATTGGCATTCTATCATTATGCCCACTATCCATAATAATATTATTGTTATTACTGTAATTTACTTCCGCCAACGTTATCTAAGTCATATCTAACGGTGAATGAAGTGTTTGATGCCCAAATAATTCGGGGTAAATAGAGGTTAAAGTTATCCAGCATTTGTCTTTCTGGATAAGAGACGTCCTTAAAAAAACATTATCCAGATAACTCACCATAACCAATAATAATTTATAAGAAAATCAAATGTTTATTCTGAAGAAGCATTACCAAAATATAACGGTTAAATCACAGGCCGGTTTCATTACTGTAGTTATATCCTGACCTGGAGTAGACACAAGCTTAATGTTACTAGTACTACTAATATTAACGGCATCTTCAGCTGATTCTACCAAATGTTGAATTGGTAAGTCAGTTTTCTGTTTATTACGGCGGTTAGATATGATGAACCACGTGCTCATCAACAAAAGAACAAATGATCCTACATACAAAAAACCTGAATTTCTAGGAAACCAGCAAATATTAAAATAGTCAGTATTAAAGAATGTAAACCCACTATCACAGACATGAATACAATATGATGAAACCTGGCTCTTTTATAGGGCCCTTGGGCACGAGACGGAATATTACTAAGTGGAAGTGAAAACATAACCGGAACTAATTAGGAATTCCATTCCTCATTAGGGGAAAATGTAGTTCCTACACATTAGAACCATACATAAGTATAATAAGGAAAAATCAGCCCAGATGTGCAAACTATAACGTACCCACAAATTATTTCCTTCATTTAACTAAAAATTTGTTCACATACGTGAAAACACGTTGCGACTCTCCTTCACACTGTCTTACTCAATATAATACACATTAGCACATAGCAATTTTAATTAATTTTAGATTTTTACATATACTACTCATTGCTAACCTTTAATTGCTCTTTTTTCTTATTTAAATAACTTATTTATCTGTAAATATCACATATTAAAACTTACAGCGACAGTGGATCAAACACGTGAACATCAAGAGAATCTAAAATCTACCAGGTTAAACAAAGGCTTAATACTTGCACAACCAAGTAAAAATCTCAAATATAAATAGTGTAATTAATTGGGCACTTGTAGGTTGTGAACTAATTAAAATTAAATGCACAGAGGAACTGATTTTGTAGTGCCGTTGGGAAATAAAATGATTCAGCTCGAGAGTTTATAGCTCTATGTGGTGTAAATTCGTTATGGCTGGTTTAGAATAATTATACAGTCATTGGATTAGAGGCACTCAAAATATCTATTAGTTACTTTCTTTAAATTATAAAAGTTTTAAGTCACTCATTTGTGTGTTTGATGTAAGTTAGTGTAACGAAGTAACGAAGTCATAGAAATAAGTACTAAAAATGTATCAAGAACACTAAAGGAAGAATATATGAATAATCAGATACTACATATCTAAAAAGGCCCATTTTGTTGTTAATGTTAGCAAAGGTAACGTAAGTAAACTACACCCAAAAGAGTACGGCAAAATCTGACATGAGAACAAATCTAAGATGATATACATTATCCCTTTGGTTATAGCCGAGGATTAATTACTTATTACAGATATGATAATTAACATAAAATTCCCAAAACTCATGTGAACGTTCCGTATGCATGTAGAAATGTTTACAATAAAGGTAAAAGCAGGATTTCTGATGCTTAGAAATTCAACTACTCGTAAATTTGTACTGCGCTTTTGTAACCACAGAATGTTTAATTGTTTCGCTCTTATCAGAGCTAAATACGACATACTTAAAGAATTCCTTTGTTACTCAAATTCTAGAAAAGAAGGACTGGAAGAGGATGAAAAATACAACAGAAGGTTTGAATTTAAGGAACTTATATCAGTTTTAGGATACTTTTGTTCAATGAAACCGTAGTTCTTGACAGTCTGTTATGTTTTTAATACGCAATATGGCAGTAATTTACTATGTTCCACATTTAGGACTTGATCTAAACCAAACAGACCACCATTCTTCTCTATTTATTGTAAAACATTTTTATTACCTAAGACACATTGACACATACATAGGAATTACAACTTGCGCGTCATCTATAACACCATACTTGTACTGAGCGCTGCATAAAGACCTCCACTGTGTGTCGCTGTAGTCATGGTTACTCAGGAAACACGCGGGAAATTTCAACTGAAGGATGGCACCGGTGTTCTTTCTGGCCTACTTTTTTCTAGTGTTAAATATTATATTCATAGTACATAGAGGAGAAATTGCGTTATAACTAACAACTGAATGTCAAGGTTGCACTCGAATATTTCGTTATCACCTCAATCTTAAAAAAAAGAGCGGTTTTTTCTGCAACACTCAAAACTAAACATTCGGTTAAATACCAAAATGATATATATGTTCAGCATCTCCAATGATGACACAGGAACATTTTCCAGAATATCTCGAAATAACTCAGATATCTGTGAAATAAAATATTTTTCAAAGTTTTTGAATTTGTGAAAAAAGATCCTATGATTTGGATTAATATATTATAATTTAAATTATTTTAATTTTAAACTAATTAAATAGTTCAATTTGTAGGAATGATCGTGTTCCGCGTTGCTTGGCGCAGAAAACGGCAAGAGATTGTAAAATCTTACCGCCCATGTAATCTAGATCTGTTATAAAACGTAATTTTCGTCCGATAAATTTTATTTTGACATTAAACAATTTCAGGCTTACTCTTTATATATTTCCTAAATAACTAAAAGTTACACTTCACTAACATGATAAGTCACTATTACTTTCTATCTTACGTACTCACTACGGTATAGAAAGTATGCATTACCCTTCAATTTTCGATTTCGAAATTTCAGAATGATGCACGTTTTGAGCTTCTTTCAGTAAAAATAAATAATAGAGTAAAACCCACAGTCGTAAGGTAAGCACGCGTGATACGTAATGGCGGGTGACCCGGATTCGTTTTCCACAATCTGCTCATTAGGGGAGTGTAGTATATTGTGTTGGAACGACCTTTGTCGGGGAAGAAGTTAACCACCTGAGACAGTTAAGTGTGTTATTTTGTCAAGATCTGGCCATGGAAGGAATTTGGATTTAGGTTTTATAACAGGTGGCCAGAGCGGACTAGGGACACGTAGGTTCAGATAGGATTCACAAAACTCATTGTTTATAGGGCAGGCTGGGATTTTGAAGCCGAAACTGTAAAAGCATAAAATATTGAAATGATATAATTTGGAAATTGGTGTTTGTTAAAAAAGGTACAGCTAGTGGTGACTTAGTTGGTTTTAAAAGTGTCAGAATGGGATAAAAGTGTGTGACTAGGTAAGGAAGGTCAGAGGCCAGGTACTTTGGCTCACTCTCCGCGGCCGGTTTTCTAGGAAATTGCCAAAAGAAGTGAAAGGTCTCTCAGATGGCGTGACGACACGATGTTTCGCGTTATAACTTGTAGGGGGATAAAGGGAAGTAATTGCATTGAGCGAAGATCATGAGCACGATTAATACCAGATTCTCAACTCCGTGGTAAAGTTTGAAGCCGCATAAGGCGCTCTTTCCTGAACCTTTAGACCCCGGCGACCTTGGGAACTACGGCTGGTAAGGCCGGAAATGTAGTAAGCTTCTATTGCGACCGAGCTATAGTGCATTCGCTTCCCCTTCCCTTCGGCTCCCGTTTTCACTGACTAATAGAATCCA
>CM060955.1:55325137-55332846 GCA_030765055.1 Mantis religiosa | reverse complement strand
GAACACATAAGGAAGAAAATATGAATAATCAGATACTACATAACTAAAATGATCCTGCATTGTTCTTAATGTTAACCAAAGTAATGTAAGTAAACTACACCCAAAAGAGCACGGCAAAATCTTACATCAGAACAAATCTAAGATGATATACATTATCCCTTTGGTTTTAGCGGAGGGTTAGTTAATTATTACAGATATGATAATTATCATAAAATTTCCAAAACTCATGTGAATGTTCCAATGCATGCGGAAATGTTTACAATAAACGTAAATTCAGGATATCTGATACTAAGAAAGCCAACTACTCATAAATTTGTACTACACCTTTGTAGCCACAGAATGTTTAATTGTTTCGTTCTTAGCAGAGCTAAATACGCCATAATTAAAGTGTTCTTTTGTTACTCAAAATCAACCAAAAGAGTACCGGATGAGCATGAAATATACAACAGAAGGTTTGAATTTAAGGAACTTATATCAGTTTTAGGATACTTTTGTTGGATGAAACAGTACGTCTTGGAAGTCTGTAATGTTTTTAATACGCAATATGGCAGTAATTTACTATCTTCCACATTTAAGACCTGATCTAAACCAAAACAGAGCACCACTGTTCCCTATTTATTGTAAAACATATTTATTAGCTAAGACACATTAACACATACATAGCAATTACAACTTGCCCGTCATCTATAACATCGTACTCGTACTTAGCGGTGCATGAGACCTCCACTGTGTGTCGCTGTAGTCACAGTTACTCAGTAAACACGCGGGACATTTTAACTGAAGGATTGTACCGGTTTTCTTTCTGGCCTACTTTTTTCTAGTGTTAAGTATTATATTCATAGTACATAGAGGAGAAATTGCGTTGTAACTAACAACTGAATGTCAAGGTTGCACTCGAATATTTCGGGATCACGTCAATCCTAAAAGAAATAACCGTTTTTCTGCAAAACTCAAAACTGAATATTCGGGTAAATATCAAAATTATATATATGTTCACCATCTTCAATGATGACACAGGAATATTTTCCAGAATATCTCGAAATAACTCAAATAACTCTGAAATAAAATATTTTTCAAAGATTTTGAATTTGTAAAAACAGATCCTATGATTTGGATTAATATATTATAATTTAAATTATTTTAATTTTAAACTAATTAAATAGTTCAGTTTGAAGGAATAAGCCTGTTCCGCGTTGCTTGGCGCAAACAGGGAACTGCAAGAGATTGTAAAATTTTACCGCTCATGTAATCTAGATATGTTATAAAACGTAATTTTCGTCCGATAAACTTTATTTTGACATTAAACAATTTCAGATTTAGTCTTTTTATATTTACTAAATAACTGAAAGTTACACTTCACTTAGATGATAAGTCGTTATTAACTTCTATCTTACGTACTCACTTTTGTATAGAAAGTATGCATTACCTTTCAATTTTTGATATCGAGGTTTCAGTGTAATGCACGTTTTGAGGTTCTTTCACTTAAAAATAAATAATAGAGTGAAGCCCATTGGCGTAAGGTAAGCACGCGTGAGACGTAATGGCGGGTGACCCGGATTCGTTTTCCACAATCTGCTCATTAGGGGAAGGTAGTGTGTTGTGCTGAACGTCCTTTGTGGGCGAAAAAGTTAACTAGCTGAGACAGTTAGGTGTGTTACTTTTTCATTATCTGGCCATGGATGGAATTTGGATTTAGGTTTTATAACAGGTGGCCAGAGTGGACTACGGACACGTAGGTGCAGATGGGATTCATAAAACTCATTCTTGGTAGGACAGGCTGGGTTTTTGAAGCCGAAACTGTAAAAGCACAAAATATTGAAATGATATAATTTGGAAATTGGCACTTGTTAAAAAGATACAGCTAGTGGTGGCTTAGTTGGTTTTAAAAGTGTCAGAATGGGATAAAAGTGTGTGACTAGTTAAGGAGGGTCAGAGGCCAGGTACTTTGGCTCACTCTCCGAGCCCGGCTTTCTCGGAAATTGACTGCACATCTGTTCGACAAAAGAAGTGAAAAGTCTCTCAGTTGGCGTGACGACGCGATATTTTGCGCTAAAATTTGTAGGGGGTTAAGGGGTAGTAATGACGTGAGCGAAAACCACGAGTGAAAGGACGCGCGTCAGTTGGGTTGGAACACTCGTGGAAGGAGTTTGGTCGACAGGCAGTTGGCCGTCAACCTGACCGGCATTGTGTCATATTGCGATAGTGAGTGAATCTACTCTGCGGCCGAAGCAACGAAGACGTATCGGCAAACCTTTAAACTCTTGTATTTGAATAAATCACATTTCAAAGAGAGCTCTGGTTTCTCTGTGCTAGCATCTTACGCATACACAGAGTGCAAGATCCATGCGGAGCAGCTGAGGCAGAAATAGACGAGAAGCAGCATCTCGTATAGTAATAGCGAAAGAAAACGTGGAGTCGTTGTATTCCACCTTCTGCAAAGCAGGGACGAGACGACACTTTATTGACGTGTTGTTAATTCCCGATGCAAATTTTAGGTAATTAAACGAAACATTTAGAAATTGTTTAAATTCTAAGTGCATTAAATGAATGATACAACAAACAGCAACGTTAACTTGCGCTCACAATAGACAGAGACCAGTAGAGGCTCACACCCACAGAGACACACACAATGCTCTTAGCTACAAAAATGCATGTTTAGTCCTCAATGGCTAGCGGGCTAATTGAGTGAATAATTCACAAAATGCCAGTGAGCGATGCCATACGTGTCGTCACGTACAACGTGCCTCAAAGACGCGGCATCTCCCCCTGGTCCACCAGAAAAAAACGCCCTCGTTAATTCAAAGCTACATAAGTTATATGAATAGTTTTATGGGAGAATTAATGTTTTATGTCTTCTCTAAGCATAGAAAAGTTATTTGAAAGTTTTTCGTAAAAGGAAATTTCACTTACTTTGTATATGAAGAAAAACAAAACCAAAAAGTATATGAGAAGTAATGGAATTCCCAGTAAAATATAAGTTGCTTCTACACTGTTAAAGTGCATCCGCAAGTAAAATAAAACATAAAAATAAAGAAACACCGTCACATCACACAACTGCTCCGATGAATGAGTTTGATGAACCTCTGTCCACTATGTTGCGATGCACTAACTCACTGTTAAAATGTTTGAGGTGCTTATACTGTTGTGAAGTTGCCAACAGGACCAGTTAGCCTTGCTCTGGCGAGGGAAACCACTTCCTACACCCCACGAGTAAAGTGAATAGTAAATGTGGTGAGAGTCCTTATTCGGCCAACACATTCACCTGGCGACCTATGCCAGGCCGTAGGGGGTTTTGTTTGCAGTCGATTGTGCTCGAATTGTCACACCTTGGGGCTCCCGAGAGAATTCATTTAATAAATATGCAATAGGTTGTACCAGAGTATGAGATACAATAAAGCAAAATTATAATCGCGTGTATATTGTAGCTGAACTACATTTCAAAAGTAGTGATACATTATTTAAGCATTATATGATAAGTCGTTTTGAATTAATTAAATGTAAGTTGCAATAAATAACATAGGTATGTGCACATACTAAGGCTAATATCTCCAAAATAAAGTAAAAATATCATATATAAGGCGTACTTAATAGAGCGCTTGTCGGTTTTAAGCTAATTACAATGAATTGCACAGTGAAACTCGTGTAATGCCGTTGAGAATTAAAACGATCAAGCGCGAGAGTTTATTGCTCTATGTGGAGTAAATCCGTGATGGCTGGCTTAGAATAATCACACAGTCAACGGATGACTAAGATTCAAAATATCTATCAGTTGTTTTCTTTAATTTATAAAAGTTTCAAGATACTCATATCTGTGTTTGATGTAGGTTACTGTAAGTAAAGCAACAACGCCAAACAAATGAGGACTAAAATGTAATAACAGAAATGTAATTAAGAATTACATAAATTCTTAAAATGTAATTAAGAATTAAAGCTTCAATGGCCACAACACGTGAATATCAAGAGAATCTAAAATGTACCACGTTAAATAGAGCCTTTAATAAATAAGGTTAAATAATACCTCCACAACCAAGTATACATCTCATATATAAAGTGTACTTAATTGGGCACTTGTAGGTTGTGAGTTAATTTGAATTGCAGAGGAACTCATGGTGTAGTGCCGTTGGGAACTAAAACGATTAAGCGCGAGATTCTATTGTTCAATGTGGTGTAAATACGTGATGGCTGTGACAGAATAATCGTACAGTAAACGGATTACTAGGACTCAAAATATCTATTAGTTTTTTCTTTAAATTATAAAAGTTGTAAGTCGCCCATTTTTGTATTTTCATGTAAAGTAACGACGTCATAGAAAAAGGCACTAAAGATGTATCAAGAACATTAAAGGAAGGAAATATGACTAATCAGATATTTTATAACTACAAAGACCCTGTATTGTTGTTAATGTTAAGAAAAGTAACGTAAATACACTCAAAAGAGCATGACAGAACCTTACAAGAGAACAAATCTAAGATGATATACATTATCCCTTTGGTTATAGCGGAGGTTAAATTATTACAGAAATGTTAATTAACATATATTTTCCAAAACTCATGTGTATGTTCAGTACCTATGTATATGTAAATGTTTTCATAAAGGTGGAAGCAGGATTCCTTAGCAAGAAGTCAAATACTCCTAAATGTATACAGCTTTTACCCACAGAATGTTGTTTGTTTCTTGTTTCAGGTTTTTATTTTCACTTTCATGGTCTGGTGTCAGCAAAAAGGGGCCCGGCTTACAGGCTAAAATTTACATTGACGGTATATTTGGGGAATTTGATGCTTATTGTCTACGTGGGTATATATAAAACCCATACAGTGACCTTTCTTAGACCAACGAGAACATTTTTAGTATGTTCGTATCTTACAGTGTCCTTTTTTATGTAAAGTACTTACAAGCGCTTACTTCGCACTTTCATTTAAACCTAAGTACGACGTAATAACAGCTTGCTTAAGTTACTCAATAACGAAAATTAAAGTCAAAATTAGGATGATATAATAAAAGGTAGCAGCAGCAGCACAATGTTGGCAGGCTGTTTGGAACAGCCCGAAGGGTGGTCAAATCGTGTACCTGCTCTGGGACGAGCTTAACCACGTAGTGGCGGGATGTGGATGTTGCAGAATGACGGGTGTAATTTAAGTGGGGTTAGTGTAGGGTGGTAGCTTTTTGCTCCTCAGGGAATGATGAACCGGGTGCTACGGACAGCGAGCACCGCTGGTGGGTTAGTTAATAAACTAGGAAGAGGATATGTATAATTTTGAATATTCCATAATAACAATTTTGAAGTAGCTGAAATTTAATTTAGGCTGGAATGGAGATCATGTGGTTACCGGTAGTGACCGCAAGACATGCGGGGTAACCGGTATCGCTTTAAGCGACGCTCACGAGGAACATAATCTCCAAGGGATCTGACTAGGGCGCTCTGATGTTGGGGCAAACCCTCGAAGAATTTTGTCGCCCGGCGCCTAATTTCATCCTCCACATATCGGAGGGATGAAGCCTCATGAAGTAATCTCACGGGGAACCTTGTACAAACAGAATAAATAATCCGAAGACATTTATTCTGTGCACGTTGGAGCAGAACTAGATGTGAGCCTGCGGCCATACCCCAGACTTCGCACGCATAGAGCATGATAGGGAGGACCAGAGCCATAAAGAGGCGCAACTTTAGGGGGACAGACATCGCAGACCGAAGCACAGGGTATAGTGATGCCACGGCACCACACGACCGATGAGCTTGCTCCTGGATGTGCTCCCGAAAAGTTAGGCCCTTGTCCAGCTTGACTCCCAAGTACTTGATTGAATTCTCCCACCTGATCCCTTGCCCGAAGTAGGTAAATTGGGGGAAAATGGCGGGAAAAATAAAAGGAAGGGTTGAGTTTATGGAACTTATAAGAGCTTTAGGATTCTTTCGTTCCCAAAGACAGTAATTTTGGCCGCTCTATATTAGTTTTAATATATAATATAGCCGCAATTTACTAAGGATTACATTTAGGACATTGTTTAAACTAAAACAGAAAATAACGAACATTTGTTGTTAAATATTTTTAATAAGAAAGACACATTAACACTACATAGCAATTAGAGGTTGCGCGTCATCTATAGGGTTCTACGTGAACTTACTGTTGCAAGAGACTTCCATTGTGTGTCGCTATAGTCACAGTTACTCAGGAAACACGCGGGACTTTTAAACTGAAGGTTTGTACCTGTTTTCTTGCTGGCGTATTTTTTCTAGTGTTAAATATTATATTAATAGTACAAAGAGGAGAAATTGCGTTGTACATAAAATCTAAATGTCATCACTACACTCGACAATTTCGGGATCTCCTCAACCTTAAAACAAAGCACTGTATTTCCTGTAATACTCAAAACTGAAAAGTTGGGTAAATACCAAAATGATATATATGTTCAATATCTTCAACAATGGCACAAGAAGATTTTCCAGAAAACCTCGCAAAAACTGAATGACTCTGAAATAGAAATTTGTTCAAAATTTTGAATTTGTAAAAACAGATCCTATGATTTGGATTAATAAATTATATTTTAAACTATTTTTATTTCAAAGTAATTATATAGTTCAATTTGTAGGAATGACCCTGTTCCGCGTTGCTTGGCACAACTAGTAAACGGCAAGAGATAAAATCTTACAACACATATAACCTAGATCTGTTATAAAACGTAATTTACGACCGATAAATTTTATTTCGTACTGTGATCAATTTCAGATTTACTCGATTTATATTTCCTAAACTACCAAAAGTTACACTTCACTAAAATGATGAGCCATTATTACCTTCTATCCTACGTATTACTTCGGTATAGAAAGGATGTCTTACATACTCGCTTCGATACCGAGGTTACAGTGCAATGCAAGTTTTGGGGTTCTTTCAGTTAAAAACAAATAATAGAGTGAAGCCCATAGGCGTAAAAGAGCACGGGTGATAGGTACCTATTGGCTATAGACTCAGGATATTTTTCCACAATCTGCTCATTAGGGGAGGTAATGTATTGTTGGAACGACCTCTTTGGGGGAAGTAGTTAACCACCTGACAGAGATTGTGTGTTATTTTCTCATGATGTGGCCATGTAAGTAGTTTCGATTTACGCTTTATGACAGGTGACCAGAACGCTCCAGGGTCACGTAGGTTCAGATAGGATTCATAAAACTCATTCTCGGTAGGAAAGGTTGGGATTCTTAGGTAATTCAACGTAGCATTTAAAAACGGTATAAATTCTAAGCGCATTAAATCAAAGATACAACAAACAGCAACGTTAACTTGCGTTCATGCTGGGCAGAAAACAAACAAGTCATACAAACAATGCTCTTAGCTACAAAAGTACATGAGTGCTCCTCGGTGGCTGGCGGGCTAATAGGGTGAGTAATTCACAAGTCGGCATCTCCTACTGGTCCACCAGAAACAACGCCCCCGCTGATTAAAGGTTACATATGTTACCTTGCTAGTTTTATAAAATGAAAATAAATGTTTAATGACTTGTATATAAAAGAAGATGTTTGAAAGTTTTTCTTAAAAAGATAATTCACATTATTTAAATTTGCATCAAAAAAATATGTGAGAAATAATGGAGTCCCAATGTCACATAAATTGCTTTTACACTGGTAAAGTGCAGCCACAAGTTAAAACAAACAAACAAACAAAAATAATGAAAACAATAATAATAATAATAATAATAATAATAATAATAATAATAAT